>JASDQU010884760.1:28164-42863 GCA_032191745.1 Picea mariana
TGTCAATACATATTTCTGTACTTTGAGGTCCTTTTTTGGGGCCCTAAACAATTTTTTTTTTTGGCTTGCCAAAGTCAAACTGTAGATAGAGTTATATTTTGACAACATGATGTGTAAATATAGAAACAACCTTTCCAACAGGTTATCACACACCTAAAACAGAGGTTGTATGCAAAAGTTACGACCCCGAGAAGTTGAGGTACAAACTTACCCATTGGGGCCCACATAACTTTTAGCGTTTCATCTCCTAGGGTTAGGTTTTTTGGTATGTAGGGTTTTGGAATTCATGAGTAATGTTAAAAAGGACTCTGGAGCCTCATTGTAATCATTCTACTCAGACGAAAGTGCGTAGCAGTGACATCTCTTCTTAGAGATAGCTACCACCATTCGAGCAAGTTCTTTTCCAGTTCTCTAGTTTTACAATTACATCCTATTTTATTTATTCAATAGAATTTATTGTTCATTGGATATCTTTTGTTGTTCTTTGTATCTTTGTTTTGTTGTATTCAGTCTGTTATTCATTTTGTTCTGCTCATAAATCTGGTTTAGTGGTATCAGAGCAGTGTGCTCTTCATTTATTTGTTTTCGTGCATGTCCCCGACAAGATCTGGGTACAAGAAGTTGGGACTCAAACTAGTTGAGACTTTTCCCGGTCACGCCAAGCCTGAAAACAACTCATGGGGGATGATAAGAAAGATTATGGAGTAGGAGATCCTTTTAAACTATTTTTCGAGGAATCCCTTGCTCGACAAAGGAACGAAATGATGGAAAACTTTGCACAGATCCTTTGGCAACTTCCCACATGAGACACATCTTCATCAAGCAGCCATGTAACCCCCTTTAAGGTACAAGTAAATTTTGATATTCCATTATTTGAAGGAATGATATATGCAGATGTTTTAGATAAATGGTTGAATCTACTCGAAGGGTACTTTTCGGTCCACAATTTTTCCAATAGGGAAAATATTACCTTTTCACTCCTCAAGGCCGTACCCCATGTTAAGGACTAGTGGGATACTTACTCTGAGCAAAGGGCCATAGAGGAATCTGAAATATTTGTGGTCGCCCCCACATGGAATTACTTCAGGGATGCCATTAAATAATTATACTACCTTGTAGGAAGCTATGAGGAAAAGTACACAAGATGGACCATGCTGCGTCAAGAAAGGGACCATACAATACCAGATTTCACCAATATTTTCCATGCCCTATGCACCAAATTGGGTATCAAAGACTCTGAACGACATCTAGTGCTCAAATACCATGACTGTCTGCACAGATACATTCAAACATAAATGTAGTTTCTGTAAATCGCATCATTTGGTGCAACTTATAGATATGTTTTCAATATTGAGCAAAAATTTAAGCAGAAGAGGAGATAATTTGGATATGCAAACTCTTCACAGTTGAAGTAGGGAAAAGGCATCCCCAACCCACAAAACAAGGGAGAGAGAAAATATGGTCACTCTCAGGAAAACCAGTCCAAGACACAACCCAAGAAGGGTAATGAGAAGTAGAATAAGGACATGAGAAAGTGGTGTGAATACCATAAAATCCCTTGGCACAACACCGAAGAATGTTGCTCCAAGTAGTCACTAGTGGCCGAGCTAAAATTTTCCGAGTTCGAGGTAGATTCTAACTTTGAATCAAATCCATAAGGAGGGAAGAAGATTATCGACGTTGAACTGAGTGCCATTGTCTCTACCACACAAGTCCAACCAAACAAACCAGAAGAACCAAAGGAAGAGGAATGCTACTCACAGATGTGGATAAAGGGGGCTCTGCTTCATTTCATTGTCGATAGCGACAGTCAGAAGAACCTGATCTCAGCAGAGGTCTTCAAGTGCCTGAACCTACCAGTGACACCGCACCCACAACCCTACACCATCGGCTGACTTTTCCAAGGAAGAGATCTCTGCTTCATCCAACAATTTCATTTTCCCTACAACATCAAGCCCTTCAAAGACGAGGTATTTTGTAATATTGCTCCCCTTGAAGTTTGTGATGTTATTTTAGGACAACCATATTTGTGGAAGAAACATGTTGTGTATGACTCTAGACCTTGCAATGTTATTATTACTTTGGGTAGAAAATTGTATAGGATACCAGAGGTAGCATCACCTACCACTATTTATTTAATCTCTGCTAATCAATGGAGTAAAGTCATTTCAAATACCGGGAAGTTCATATTCTTTGTGGTTTGTGGTCATAGTAAGCATAAGGTCACCACCACATCCGTGACCTCTACACGTAGAGCCTCTCTTTGCAGCAGAATCAAGTGCATGGGATTGTGGAAGAGTACATAGACATCTTCTCCTCACCCATTGGGGTACCGATGCACTACCAAGTCAAGTATCCAATTGATATAAACCCAGGTGCACCTCTACCTAATGGATCATTCTATCGTCGCTCGTTGATGGAAAATGACGAAATAAAGCATCAAATCCAAGAACTGCTTCAAAAGAGGCACATCGAACACAACTCCTCCCCTTGCGGAAGCCCGATTGTACTAATGCAAAAGAAAGACGAGACTTGGCGGCTCTCCATTCATTACAGAGCATTAAACAAAATCACAGTCAGGAATCGATACCCAATTCCCTGAATTGATGACCTTCTTGACCAACTAAAGGGGGAAAAGTTCTTCAAAAAGATTTACCTAAAGTCTGGCTACCACCAGGTTCCCATTGAGCCGCCAGATGTATGGAGGACAAATTTCAAATCTAAAGAAGGTCTCTTCAAATGGCTGGTCATGCCCTTTGGCTTAACAAATGCACCAAAAACTTTCATGAGGTTGATGGATGATGTATTGAGACCCTTAACCAACTCCTTTTTGGTAGTATATCTGTATGACATCCTCATCTTCAACAGAACTTGGGAAGAGCACATGCAGCATATTCAACAAGTTTTGATCACTCTATGATAGCACAAGCTATATGCCAACTTGGAAAAATGATCCTTTGGCATGAACATGGTCCAATACTTGAGCTACATTGTTGACGAGAATGGGGTACATGTGGATCCAACTAAGATCCAAGTCATCCGTGACTGGCCAACCTCGACCACATTGACCGAGATTCAGAGTTTCTTGGGACTTGCCAAATTCTATCGAGGGTTCATGGTGGGATTCTACCATATTGCATGGGCCCTCAACCAAGTGACCAAGGGTGATGGCAAGGAAACGTTCACATGGGGGAAGGCACAACAACAAGCATTTGATGATCTGAAGCATCACTTGTGCTCAACTCTAGTACTCTCCTTAACCAATATGTAAAAACCGTTCGAGATTGAGATTGATGCATTCGACTATGTTGTAGGCACAATTCTCACTCAACACAGTCATCCAATAACATACCATAGTGAAACACTACCAGATATTGTTCAGAAATACCCCACTTATGACAAGGAAATGTATTCCATTTTGCAAGCCTATCGTTAATGGAAACGTTACATTTTGGGAAAGGAGACAATCATCCATATTGATCACAAGCCTCTATAGCTCATATAGACACATGGGAAGTTGTAGAATGATTGCCATCAAAAGTGGTCCACATACCTATAACAGTTCCATCTCAACATCAAGTATAAGACATGGANTGTGGGCATGAGGCATCTGAGTGGCCCCAACTTTATCAACAAGATCCTGACTTCGCCACTACTTATCAGCTCTTGGGCACATGTGCGAATGTCATCGATTTTCACATTCACGATGGAATGTTATGCCATTTGGGCCAACTCCGTGTTCCTGGAAGCGAGCGTGCAAAGATTATTTTGGAGGCTCACTACAGCATATGGTAGGACATTTTGGCATGGGGAAAATTATGGCCATTCTACATAAACATTTTTATTGGCCAAAAATTCGATAGGACGTCAACAAGTATATCAGATCTTGCACTGCATGTGTCATTGCCAAGCCAACCATCAAGAATCAAGGCTTATACACCCCTCTTTGTACTCTCTAAAGGCCTTGGGAATCCATCTCGATGGATTACATGTCTTTCCTTTCATCCACCAAGCAAGGCAATGATTGCGTATTTGTGGTGGTTGATTGGTTTTCGAAGATGGCCATTCTCACACCCTAAAATAAGAGCATCACAACGATAGATACTGTGAATCTCTTATTTGAACATGTGTGGGTCCATTTTGGGATACCATATACCATCATATCTGATCAGGACAACAGGTTATTCAACACATTTTAGTTGAGTTTTTGGTCACTGTTGGACACCAAGCTCGCTAAATCCACTACCTTCCACCCTCAAATCGATGACCAAAAAGAGGTCGTTAATTGGATGATTGTGCATATCCTGCACATGTATAACTTTAAACATTCATGTATGTGGGATGAAAACTGTCTTCCCTATGTTCAACATAGCTACAACAAGGCTCTCCATAACTCCACCTACCATAGCCCATTTCAGGTGAGTCTAGGATTCCAACCCTTGGGTCCCACTGATGTTGCACTACCTCTTGGAACCACACAGAAAAAATATTCCCATGTTCAATCTGAGGCCAACAAAGCCACTAGATTCATTGAGCGTGTTTATCACATTCGCCAATAGGTCCATGAGATTTTGAAAAAAGCCAATGTTAAGTACAACCAACGATATGATTAACACCTGGTACCGCACAAGTTTCAGGTGGGAGACAAGGTTTGATTACATTTGTAGAAATAACGCCTTATAGGGCCCCATCAGAATCTCCATCCACTTTTCTACGGGCCTTACACTATCACCAAGGCTATGGTTGATAATGATTTTGAGCTCAACACTCCCCCCTTCCTTGGCTTTCACCCAGTGTTCAAAGTGGAGCTCCTCCGACCATATTTTCCACCATTATTGGACACCTCAGAGATCACAAAAAAATTGACACCCACAGAGCTCAACCTTGACTGCATGGAACATGAATCCACTAATAAGATAGTGGACACACATGTCAAGGGAACTCACCAGTAGAGAATCCAACTTTATTGGGTTGTCAAGGAAAGACAACTCCTGCACCAAGGCAAGTGGCTCACCCGGGACCAAATTTAGAGGAAATTTCCTCACCTGTTGGGGGAACTCAATGCAATGGAGACAATTTCTTCCTACGGGGGGAGGACTGATCCAGGTGGATATTGGTGGCCACCCACCTATTCAAACTAGCTCCTCTAGACAGTTTTTAGTTCAACACTTTTATCTGTAATGATGACATTTATTTGTAATTGTGTGTTCTGCACTTTTGGGGTTATCCTTAATCCCTACACAACATCCAGGAGGATATTGTTGGTGGCCCACCTATTTCAACTAGCTTACTTTGGAATTGTTCATTTTAGTACATCTTTCTGTACTTCCAGGGCCGTTTTGGGGCCCTAAACAATGTTTTTTTTGGCTTGCCATAGTCAAAATGTACACAAAGATAGATTTTGATGACTTACTATGTAGATCTCGAAAATGCCTTTCTAATGGGCTATTACATACCTAAAACATAGGTCGTATGAAAACTTTATGACCCTGGGAAATTGAGGTACCAACTTATCCATCGGGGTCCACATAACTTTTGGTGTTTCATCTCCTAGGGTTATGTTTTTGGATGTCTATGGTTTTGGCATTCATGAGTAATGTTAAAAAAGACTCTGTAGCCTCATTGTAATCATTCTACTTAGAATGATGTGCGTAGCAACCACATGTCTTCAATGATATTTCTACCACCATTCGAGCAAGTTGTTTTTTGTTTTTGGTTCTGCAGTTTTACAGTTTCAACCTATTTTATTTATTCAATAGAAGTTATTGTTCAATGGACATCGCATCATTAGGTGTGGATTATAGATATGTTGTCAATATCGAGCATAAATTTAAGCAGAAGAGGGGAGAGTTTTTATCTGCAAACTCCTCACAGTTGAAGCAGGGAAAATTTGACTGCAACCCACAAAACAAGGGATAGAGCAATGATGGCCACTCTTAGGACAACTATTCCAAGCCACAACCCAATATGGGTAATGAGAAGTCGAAGGAGGACATGGGAAAGTGGCACAAATACCATAAAATCCTTTGGCACAACACTGAAGAATGTCGTTCCAAGCAATCACTGGTGGCTGAGCTGAAAGTTTCTGACTTTGAGGGGAAGATTTTGACTCTGAATCAAATAAATAAGGAGGGAAGTAGATTATCGATGTTGAATCCAATGCCATTATTTCTACAACCAAAGTCCAACAATAGTCAAAAGAACCTGATCTTAGCAGAGGTAATCAAGCATCTGGACTTGCCAATGACACCGCACCCGCAACCCTACACCATCGAATGGATTCACCAAGGAAGAGATATTCATGTCAACCACCATTATCATTTGTCCTATGACATCAAGCCCTTCAAAGACGAGGTATTGTGTGATATTTCTCCCCTTGAAGTTTGTGATGTTATTTTAGGACAACCATATTTGTAGAAACGACATGTTGTGTATGAGTCTAGACCTCGCAGTGTTATTATTACTTTGGGTATACAATTGTACATGATACGAGAGATAATAACACCTACCTCTATTTCTTTCATCTCTACTAAGAAATGGAGTAAATTCATTTCACAGACCAGGAAGTTCATCTTCTTTGTGATCCATGGTCACAATAAGCAAAAGTTCGCCGCCACATCCATGACCTCTACACAAAGCCTCTCTTTGCAGTAGAAGCAAGTGTACCGGATCGTAGAAGAGTATAGAGACATCTTCTCCTCACCCATGGGGGTACTGGTGCACTGCCAAGTCAAGCATCCAATTGATCTAAGAATCGGTTCACCTCTGCCTATTGGACCAGTCTATTGTTGCTCGTTGATGGAAAATGACGAAATCAAGTGTCAGTTCCAAGAGTTGCTTCAAAAGGGGCACACCATACCCATATCCTCCCCTTGTGGAAGCTCTATTTTACTGGTACAGAAGAAATACGGGACCTGGTGGCTCTGCATTGATTACAAAGCATTAATAAAAATCACAGTCAGGAACTGATACCCAATTCCCCAAATTGATGACCTTCTTGACCAACTCAAGAGGGAAAAATTATTCAATAAGATTGACCTAAAGGTTGGCTACCACTAGGTTCCCATCGAACCTACTAATGTATGGAAGACAACTTTCAAATCTAAATAAGGTCTCTTTGAATGGCTGGTCATGCCCTTTGGCTTAACAAATGCACCAACAACTTTCATGAGGTTAATGGATGATGTATTTCGACCCTTGACCAACTCTTTTGTGGTGGTATATCTGGATGATGTCCTCATCTTTAGCAGAACTTGGGAGGAGCACATGTAGCATATTCAACAAGTTTTGAGCACTTTGCGACAGCACAAGCTATATGCCAACTTGGAAAAATGATCCTTTAGCATGAACATGGTCCAATACTTGAGATACATTGTTGATGAGCATAGGGTACATGTTGATCCAGCTAAGATCCAAGTCATCTGTGACTGTCCAGCCCTGACCACAGTAACCAAGCTTCAAAGCTTCTTGGGACTTGCCAACTTCTACCAACAGTTCATGTTGGGATTATCCCATATTGCATGGGCCCTTAGCCAAGTGACCAAGGGTGGTGGCAAGGAAACATTCACACCGGGGAAGGCATAAAAATGAGCATTTGATGATCTGAAGCATCGCTTGTGCTCAGCTCCAGTACTCTCCTTACCCGATCTACAACAACCGTTCGAGATTGAGACTGATGCAGCCAACTATGTTGTAGGTGCAATTTTCACTCAGTATGGTCATCCAATAAGATACCATAGTAAAAAAATCTTAGATATCGTCCAAAAATACCCCACCTATGACAATAAGATTTATTTCATTGTGCAAGTATGTCGTCATTGGAAACATTACATTTTGGGAAAGGAGACAATCATCCACACTTATCAAAATCCTCTGCAGTTCATACAAACACATGGGAAGTTGAAGAATGAGTGTCATCAAAAGTGTTCCACATACCTACTGTTATAGAAATGTTTTCCTCACCATTGCTATCTTGCACAGAGGGCCTTTTTCCATTTCGCTATGCAGACTTGTCATCCCTTTTTGATGAATCCAAAGCTAAAAATATATATTTTTCCACTTATACGCTCCCTATCTTTTATACAAGATGTGTATACGCTTCCTGCTCCACTACAACCCGTGTACATCAGGATTTCTACCAGAAAATAAAAAATGAGGTCGGGTTTCCATTTCATGACATGAGATATCTGATCCTTGGCCTTCCATATGTTGGAAACATTTTGACTCGGCCCTTCAGTTGCATTCTGAAGGCTATAAGAGCACAATTTCGAGCTATGGAAAAGGGGAGAAAGCATTCAACTTTGATAGCAAGGTTACTCTGGAGAATTACTTCATATTGAGTTCGCATCCCTTTGTCCCTCAAGTTTGAGCACAGTGTTCAATCCCCAAGCTCTTTCCCTATTGCTGAGAGGACGTCATTGCCTCTTTCCAATGAGCTTACCTTTGGAGGAGGATTGAAGTGGTGGAGACCCAGTTGGAAGGAACTTGGTTTCTTGGTTTTGAACCGTGCCGACATGGAAGTCTGTAATGTTGTCACTTCTGCTGATCAATTATTAATAGAAATACTCCTTTCCCATCCTATTGGTATCTTGCAAATATATGATTATTATCCATGGGCGTGTTTATAATGTTTATTAATGGATTATGCTATCTGATGTGCTAACCCCTTTTATATCATCACTATGTACTTGTTCTGCTTGTTTGTTGAGAACTTCTTGTAGGTATAAAGCTTTGGGTCAAAGTGATCAATGGTGGAACATCATCAAACGTTGGATCGAGGTAGGCCCCTTTCTTATATTGCACATTAGTTTATATAACATATGTTGGAATTGAGTTGATTTCTGCAGTCATACCTATCTGTTGTGGTTTACCCTTGGCCATAGAGAGTTTTTCCCTTTTAATAGAAATGGAAACTCCACTGTGGAGAGATCTTCCTTCTAAGGGTTGAAGTACTTTTTCTTCTTGCATTGCTCTTTTTCCTTTGTATTTCTTGTCGTATCACTGCTTGACAGATTTTGTTCACTCTGAGTCTGAGTTTTCAACCTTTTTCCCTTTCCTAGCCTTGTTTTAAAGCATATTCGCCCCTTTTGCCTTGACATTCATGTATACATGCTTTCTGTCTCACTGCAAGATGCGTATATATGTTCTGTTCTCATGAAAAGTTGCATATACAACTTCCCCTTGCTTGTTTTCTTGGTTTAGTGACTGTTGGGTGGGATTTGAAGATTTCTGAGCCTTCTTAGGTCTCTATAGTGCCTTTTAAGATTATCTGGGATGACAGGAAACCTGTTTGAAGTTGAATTTTTGGGCAGATTCTTTCTCTTTGTTTTCCATTTTTGATTTGTCCTTGTTATCTAGGTTGTTTTCTTGGCTGCTTGGTATTTTGCTCGAGTTATTTCTTTTATACATAGTAGAATTTATATATCAGGTTTCTCATCAATCCATGCATTTTCTTTTTTAGTATATTGAAAATAAAAAAAATAGGCACTTTGCATTGGTTGGCATTTTTGTCTTTGAATATTTATCGTTAGCTTAGCACATTTAGTGACAGATTGGATTTTACTTCTGAATTGCAGAGTTGAAATTGAAGACTGCACTGTTCTTATTAGCATATCATTCATTAAAAATTTAAAGATAGACTTTTCATTATATCTATATTTATTTTCTTGCAGAGTCATAACACCATGAGTTTCACTTCCATACCCTTTTGAGTAACCACGACCAATAAAATTTACGCTTTAAACTAGGATTTATTAGTCACGATTTTATTTTTTAGCGTGCACAAACTAGCCTAGGATTTAGTGCCTTGGAATAGGATCTTGTGAGTAAACTTCTCCAAGGCAATTAAATCAACATATGTGTCTGAGATAGGGAGTTGAGAAGTCCATTGTATAATTGGTAATATCAGGAGGCTCCACTCACACCGGAGTTAATCACAAGGTTGCACGATGTTAGTTGAAGGGATGACCCTTGGATACTCACCTAGCGTCAGAGATATTTCTGTGGATTTATTCGTATTTGGGGATCTTGCTAGTACCCATACCTCTGTGAGAGGTGGTGCTTTCAAGGTTTTGGGCTTTGCTACCCTTCCCATATGGTGATCTGGACTTATGAATTCTCGCCTGTGCATCGGTTATACAATGGTTTATTAGTTTCTTGACTTAGGTATCTCATAGGTTACTTGCAGAGGTTATTCTGCCCTTACCCTGAGTCAGATAGGGGTCAGACAACACACAACCTTTATGGAGGATTACCTCTCTGGGGGGATCTGATCGACTGGTTGTTAATCCTACGAGGGCCCTTATAACTGATTCTGTTACCTTCAAACTTTAGCAGGGAGTCTCAAGTCCCTCTTGGATGAGACATACCTTCTTTAGAGAGGGAGGCCACTTAGCTACTTTAGGCCATTTGCATGCATATTGGCCATTTGAATTTTTGGTATGCTTTTTGACTACTAGTTGGCCTTAGTATATATTGTTATTTTTTGGAGAGTCATAAGTCATCGTGGAGTCAAAATAGCTTCCTTGCAGGTCCCTTTGGTTGTTACAGTTACCACCAATTTTCGAGTTCTTGCCTTCTAAAAGGCGTAGAGTTATCAAGAGTGGTACACACACATCCACTTTTCAGACTTGTGGTTCCACAAAGATGAGTACCGAGTCTAGTCTTCAAAACATTGGGAGTTGTTTGACTCCCAATCCTACTATAGTTAATGAAACCCCTTTGACACCTGTAACCACTACAGTTGCAGTGCTAGAGGCTTATATAGGTACTATGGCTCGACTTGTAGTTAATGCTTCATCTCTTGCCTCAAACCCTTTTGGGGGTTTTGGCCACTCGTGGAGTTACAATGCTCAGACCATCCCCATGGATTCTATTCCTTTTTCTTATGGTATGACTATTTTCCCTTCGTATTTTTCGACTGCCATCCCAGCTGCTGGCCATAACGCTAACTTTGGACTTGGGGGCACTACACCTCCTTACACTCCCTTCCCGTTTGGTAGTTCTCATATTCCCCAAGTGAATCCTAATGTAGGAAGTGTCCCTGTTATTAACCCCAGGTCTAATCCTTCTATGGTTGGATGGAACAACCTAGCTGGCGAACAAGTTCCGCCCTATATCCCTACCCCCTCGGTGCCGATTTCAACCAATGTAAATCTAATATACATCTAGTCCTAACACATCTATTGGACCGTCGATCCCAGTGATCGAAAATTCTCAGTCGACAACTAAGAATATCGGTGTCGGAATGTATTCTTCCCTCATGGGTACTTTCCACTTCTCAGCACCGATTCACCACCATTACACCATGTCTAGTAGGCCTGCTTCAGTAGGGAGGTCCATTCCTTTCCGCACTTCCTATCTTGGTGATCCATGGACCCTACCTTCTCCGACTTCATCGTGTGAAGGTCAGTCGCATGTTGACATGGCTATGCCACTATCAACAACGGATATTGCGTATCAAGCTATTCTTGACTCTTCCGTCGATCCCGATCCTGTTACCTCATAGACAGACAAGGAGGATTCCGTTATTAGGCCTGTATGGGCCACCTTGTTATCTTGCTCGCATGATTTCTTAGATGAGACTTTGCCTTCGGATGAAGCCATCTTCGAAGCCATGAATGTTTTCGAGAGACCTTGGGATGATATGCATCATCGATCCTATTTTCTCCCAAGTCTCGAAAGAATCGAGCAAGATGATTTTCAGTCTACCTTGAGTGAGATATTCGGTCACACCGTAGTTCCACTTGATGCACACGATATTTATGCTGAAGGAAATATGGCGAGTATTTCTCCTACCGTCTCGTTCAATATCTCTTGTACCCCTGGAAAGATTGAGAACATAAATATAGGTGCGGATTGTTCGCTAGAAGAGATTATGATCTACACCCACCTCTTCAAAGAATTTCGAGATGTATTTGCTTGGTCATATGAAGAGATTCCATGGATCGAACCTCGTATTGTCGAANCGAAATTCTTTGAAGAGATTCCATGGATCGAACCTCGTATTGTCGAACATGGAATCTCTTCAAAGAATTTCGAGATGTATTTGCTTGGTCATATGAAGAGATTCCATGGATCGAACCTCGTATTGTCGAACATGGGATTAGGACTTATCTAGATGCTAAAACTGTTTGACAATGTCTTAGAGTTGTTAATCCTAGGAAGGCCCCCGCTATTAAGGTAGAGGTGGAGAAGCTACTTAAAGCTGGCTTCATCTACCCGGTTCCCTTAACCAAATGGGTATCCAACCCCGTTCCTGTGAATAAAAATAAAGGAACCATCCGTGTGTGTATGGAATTTCGCGATATGAACAAGGCTTGTCCTAAAGATAACTTCCCCATGCCTTTCATTGATCAGATTCTTGATGAATGTGTGGGAAGAGAAATATTTTCCTTTATGGACGGATTTTTACGATAACCAAATCTAGATCAAACCTAAGGACCAACACAAGATGACATTTATATGTCCTTGGGGTACTTTTGCATACCGAAAAATTCCTTTTGGCTTGAAAAACGCTGGAGCAACATTCCAACCCGCCATGATTTTCACTTTTCACGATCTCAAGAACATAGTCAAAGATTACCTCGATGATCTTGTTGCTCACTCTCACAAGAGAGTCGATCGTGTTACACACCTTTGGTTGTTTTTTGAAAGATGTCGTTACTATAGAATCCGGTTAAACCCTCACAAATGCATGTTTTGTGTTAAGTTTGGCCATCTCTTAAGATTCTTAGTTTTCGAGATCGGGATCATGGTAGATCCTCTTAAGGTTGAAGCAATACTTCAATTGCCTCCCTCGCGCACGATTAGACAACTTCAAGGTTTACAGGGGAAAGATAACTTTATGCATTGGTTTACAGTGAATTATGCCAATATCACTAAGGGTTTCATGCGCCTATTGAAGAAAGACACTCCTTTTATCTGGGATGAGCGAGCCCAGGAGTCTTTCAACACTTTAAATAAATCCTTGGTATTGGCCCCTTTGCTGAAATCTCCTGATTACAGTAGAGATTACTTTTTGTATATTTCCGCATCTGAAGAGACAATTGGTATGGTTCTAGTTCAAGAGGATTATGAGCTCCATGAGCACATCATCTATTATCTTATTCGAAATTTAGTCGGCCCCAAGCTTAATTACTCCCACATTGAAAAGCTAGCTTTGGCTGTCATTCATGCAGTCCAACATTTACGACACTATATATTTCTTTGCAAGACTACTGTGGTTGTGGATGTCAATCCATTTCAATACGTCCTCACTGGGCGTATCATAGGCGGGAAATATAATAAATGGATTGTCATCTTACAAGAATTTGATCTCAACTTTGCTTTGGCCAAGTCCAATAAATCACTAGTTTTTGCAGAGTTAGTATCCAATTTTCCACTATTAGATGAGGATGTTATCCATGTCGATTCGTTTGTAGATGAACACATTTTCCTTGTCTCGTCATTTGACCCCTGGTATGGATACATTGTTTTATATCTTAAAACCTTGAAGTTCACTTAACATCTCTCACGAGATGATCAACGATGTGTTAGATACCAAGACAAAAAGTATACCATCATCAATGAAACTTTGTATCATCGAGGAATAGACAGTATCTTAAGTCGTTGCTTAAGTCACGAGGAAGCTAAGTTAGTCCTAAATGATTGCCACAAAGGGACTTGTGGTGGTAATCTATCCGGGCTTGCGACAGCCCAAAAGATCCTGTGAGTCGGTTACTTCTGGCCCACCATATTTAAATAATTTATTGAAGCGGCTAAGAAGTGTCACCCCTGCCATGTGTTCACTCGAAAAATGCACTTGCACCCAACCCCTCTTCACCTGGTCATTGCTGTCGGTCCCTTCACCAAGTGGGGGGTAGATTTCTTCGATTGCAACCCAACTTCAGGTGGGGGGAATCAACACATTATCGTGGCTGTCGACTACTTTACGAAGTGGGTCGAAGCCATGCCTACCGTAAAATCTGATCGGAATGCTGCAACCTTCTTTGTTTTCAACCAAATTATCGCCCGGTTCGGTATTCCGAGTGAGATTGTCACTGATCATGGCAATCACTTTAAGAATGAAATGATGGTAGAACTAGTATCCAAGATGGGGTTTAGACATGGTCACTCATCTCCTTACCACCCCCAGGAAAATGGGAAAGTAGAGGCCGTCAACAAGTCTCTCAAGACCATTTTGCAAAAAATTGTCAGCCGAAGTAATTCCGATTGGCACATCATGCTATATCCCACGCTTTAGGCATATCGAACCTTGATCAAGACTGCCACCTCTTTTTCCCCTTTTCAGTTAGTACACGGTGTGGATTCGATACTTCCTGTTGAATGCAAAATCCCTTCTCTAAAGTTGGCAGTCAAGCTCCTACTTGACACTTCAGATTTAGAGCGATGCCTTGTACACCTAGAGATTCTTGACGAGCAGTGTCGAGACGCCTTTACGACTATCGAGGCAAACAAGAAACGTGTCAAGGTTCAGTACGAAAAGTCTGTCTGTCCCCGGTTGTATGCTGAGGGTGACTTGGTCCTCTTGTATGACCAAGCCAAATAACCACTAGGGGCAGGCAAAGTTAAACCCATGTGGCATGGTCCTTATATCGTGCGACGTTATCTAGAAAAAGGAGCCTGCAAGTTGGAAGATTGTGAAAGGAATAAACTAGCCGAGCCCATAAATGGGCTCTACTTGAAAAGGTATTACGCTT
>JASDQU010884762.1:33216-47879 GCA_032191745.1 Picea mariana
TTTTCTCGGTAAACATGATTTAATGAGATACTAATCTTGTTTCAATTGGATAATTTTCTACATGCTAAGGGATTGTCAATGCCACTAGGGCATCTTGATTGGCATAGTCTTATTAGAGTTATAGCTCGTTAAAATTTACAACTATCAGGGCTGCAACAAAATCTCTCTTTATTCACTTATAACTTGCTTTTCAACCGTAAGAATTTGTTGAAAGTTTGCCAAGATAATCTACTAGGTCTAGCGCAACTTTTGGGTGAACTCTTTGTAAGTTTTGGTGGTTGGATTGAATGCTGTAACAACTTGTTTTCTACAGCCATAAGGCTGCAAAATATCTATGCAAACAAATTTTATTACATCCTTGTTTCATCGCTAAAGTCTTGTGCTTTCATTCTTGAGTATTGCTAGTGTTCACCTATCTTATCTCTTACATCATTTGTTGGACTTTTAGAAATTGTTTAGCAACTTTAACACTTATTTTATTGCTGATATATATATTTGTTTACTTCTGCAATTAGGGACATCAAACTTAAATTTCTTGTCCACCTAACAATATACATATATATTTGGCTTGTTCTTGTGTCTTGGGTAGGTACAATCAGTCTTTGTAGGTGCTCTTATCTCTTGGAAACTTTTGGCTACCACTTAGAATCTTTCTCAAGCCCTTTCACATTCTATATCTTGAACTTTAGGTGGACCTTCCTTTATCTCTTCACTTTCCATCTCATTCCTCCAATGGTCACTGGGATTCCCACCTTGAGGTGATTCTCTCATCTCTAAAGTGACGACAATACCTGCCTAAGGTGACAGTGGGTAGGTTTTCTCTAAGTTGTCTCCATTTGGTGGTTGGGTCGGGCTTTTCCCAACCTATAACTTGTGCAATAAAATTTTTGCGCCATTGTTGGGGAGGATTTTGAATCCTCTTTCAAACCCTAATGACACTTTGGAAATATATCCCAAAGCCTCTCCCTTAACTTGCCTGGATATTCTAACTAAAGGACATTCCCTTTCCACCTTTGATGAGTTCTTCTTGAGGCTCATCTAGTGACTCCACCTTCCAAGAACCCACCTTTCCTTATTTCCCCTTTTCCATCCTTTGATGAGCCTTGAGTTTATTTGGTGACTCCATTGAGGTATTACCATAAGTAATGGAACCGTGGCCTCATGGGACTTACCATTGGATTTCCATAAAGTATATCCCTCTTTGGATATTCAAAATATCCCTAGATATACAAATCATTGATCCCCAGAGTGGAGGGAAAATTTCCCTAAATTTAATGGTGATCCAGCTCTAGCAGTCACCCATGTCGTCAATTATATGAAGTATGCTTCAAGGCTAGATGTGCTACCTGATGATGTGCTAGTGAAATTTTTTGTATCTTCATTGGAATCAAGTCAAAGGAATTGGTTTGGACACTCATTTAATCTGAAGAACATCCCATCTTCTACCAAGCTCATTGAATAATTTATCAAGCGCTATCAACCAAATACCCAGAATTTGCAAGATACATTCCAAGAGATTAAAGACGTTCTTTGCAGAGAAGGTTTTCCTATAGATGAGGATGAAGAAAAGATTGAAGAATATCATGATGAAGTTTCTCATGTCGAAGATCTAGACGAGACATTTGATGAAGATGAAGTGATTGTATCTTCTCTTCCACTTGATGAAGACATCTAGGCCTATGATTCTCCTGCACATCAAAAAAAGAAAATGATGAGTTAAAATCCTTTTGAAAACTTTGATGATGCTTTATTCTATGATTGTAGAAATAAAGAAATCTTCTAGGAGAATCTCGATGAAGTTTGTTATGCAAAGGGCCTGAAAGAGACATTTTTATCTACTTTCCCTTTTGAAGAAGATGAAGTTGTCCAATCTTGTTAAGAAGTAATCAATGCCTATGATATAGGTGAAATCATGGAACAACCCCCGGATATAGTCGACAATCACATTGATGATTTCATACACATTGGGAGACGTAGATGAGATTTTGGACGTTTTATTTTTTATAGAGACCCCATTTACGACATTGAGGGTAGCCCTCAAGCAAAAGTGGTAAGTTGTCATCGTCAGAGGACTAGTCTTCATGCATGTATGATTTGGATGATATGGTTACAAATGTGTTCTGCCCCTTCGAGGATGACTTGTCACAACATACTCAGGGTGATCTTCAATCATCCCTTGATATGTACCCTTTTGAGGATTCATATTTGTTCTGTGAGGATTTTTAGCCATAGTGCTCAGAATTTGATAGACACCAGGCCGTGCCATCCCGGGGCTCTCCGAGGTCCACACTACTAAACAAAGTACTTTAATATTGAGACATTTGGTGGGGATTTGCAGATAAATAAGTGAAGCTTCCTAAGTTCGAGGGATGAGCTTTTCTCTAGACATGAGGTTATCCCTAACCTATTATCTTATTCTCTAGAAAGCCATGCAATCTTCTTTCGATCTCACATCTCCTCTTAGTCTTCCACAAGCAGTGGATCTTTGTGCATGAATGAAGATGAACTGTCCTCTATATATGATAGTCCCGTTCAAAGATGGATTGATCAGGCTTGTGGCTACACTTTTAGGTAGGATGAATAGGCCAATGGTTCTTCTTTTTAGTAGGATTTCCTCCCTCCCACCCATCTCGATGAGTTTTATTTCATGATTGATTATATATCTATTTATTCTCATGATCATTATGTTCTTGAATTATGTTTGTTTTTTTACATAATTAAGCACAGGGGGAGATAATTTGATGGGATGATCAACTGGTTGCACTGGTTATATGAATTCACCTGACATCACCTATCACTTGATCTTCAAGGCCCCAAGGCCCCATGTAAGTAGGTAGGTCATATTTCTTTCCTTGAATTTTCATATTGATTGCTCATGTTAGTTTATATTCATTCCATATTCCATTTTTCTCTACTTGGATATTGATTTCATGCTTAGTTTATAATTTTTTGAAAAAATGCTAAAAAATTTCTTTTTTAGATTAGTTTCAATTTTGGATTTTGATACATGTGGAAAAAGGGCGATAGAACCACCCTATATTTTATAGTTTGTTATTTCAGTGTAGGAACAAGTCTACCAGGAGATGCCGTGGTTCTCATGCACTCTACGATGAGCACATGTCCCCAAGTAGGATCCAGATGTTATCCCCATTTTGTGGGATAACTAAGGAGATGATGTTTCAAGGCCCTCGGGTTGTAGACATGGAGTACCGCGAGACAACTTGACCAACAATGTCCACTTGCACAGATGTAGACCCACCTCACCACACACTCCAGGTTGATCATGACGGTATCCACCACATTAGATGGCCTCCAGAAGACATTGGGTCTTGCTCCATGAGGTACAAGTAAATTATTATGGTGAGTGTCATTTCAATATTTGAGGAATTTGAGTTTGTTACATCTATTAATGCTTTTGATTATGTGACATTTGCTTGGACATTATGATCTTTTCCCTATTTCGCCTTGGAAGTTGACATTGTGCCCTAGTAAGTGGGTCACCCTTAGGGATATGTATGCTACTGGGAGGTCCTTTTGATGAGTCATCATGCCATTCTCGACCATACTTGCCACTTTCCACACTTCATCCCCTCATCTCTTCACCTTTTGGGTTTTTCGGGTGTATTGACCCAAGAAGGGGTTTTCCCTCACTTCATGGGAAGAAGGGGTTGAAGGCCCATAGGCTTGTAGCTGGAAAAAGATAAAATCCAAACCATTAACCTTCTATATGATCACCTAGGGATCCCAAGGACAATGAAAAATCTCTCATAAAAAATTGATGGGACCTGTGAAAAAAATAATTAATAGCAAATGCCAACCAGGGAGGGGCATGTGTGGACACTTCTTTTAATTCTTTGGTAGAAACCCCACACATGTTTCCAACTTGGGGAAGCATGATATGATTAGGTTAGAGTTAAGGTTGACACAATTTTTGTTTCTTAGGTATAAGCCCCACCTTGGCTTCAACCTGGAAACATCCTAAAATAAAATGAAAGGCAATAAATGGGCTTGAAAAAATGTTGCATTGTAAACGAAGGTGAAACACACCCTCTACAAAGGCACCCATAAGTGAGACACTACAACCCATTGTATGTCACGAACCCCATACCCAAAAGTATCCCCCTCATCCATAACACATCATCCACATGACTTAGAAGGAGGTTCCCTCGGGAAGCACCCCTAAACTTGAGGGATGATTCACCCAATAGGTCGTATTGTCAACCCTCCCATACTCACACTTGGTAAATTGCATAGGGTCTTTTAGAAATAGTTTATTTTGATGAGGTGGTTTGGATTTACTTGATTATATGGCTCTTTTATTGATTTTATTTACTTTTCATGATGATTTGACTTGAGATCCTTGGAGGGCGTATCCATTTGTCTTTGCAGGACCCAGCTGGTGGACAATTTTGGAGGAACAAACCTAGCTTGGGCTTTCATGGTGTCTTCAACCCCATAGGTTGGATTCCAAGGGTTCGCATGCCGTACGATGAAKATGTGCCTTTGGAGGCCTAGAATACATCATGGATGACCTCACCTAGGCCCTATCACCCAAATGGATTTCCTAGGAGGGGAAAAACGTCACTCTTTGGGGCTTGACGTCACCAAGGGCTAGGGATTGGTGCTGCTGGAGTGGTTAATCATTGACASTTGGTATGATTTGACTGGAGAAGACATGGATTGAAGGAAGAGACCTTGGCGCATAAAGAGGAGACTCTAGGAACCCTAATGACCTCCTTCCTCTACTCCAACGACTTGGAAAAGTATCAAAACATCACCCTAGAGGGGTGACGTCTTATTTAGGGTTTTCTTTTATGTGAAAAGTATTAATTGTTTAGTATTGTTTTTGTCAAGGGGAAAAACTCAAATCATTTTAAGATAACTCTCCCATTGTGAGAAGACTCTATGGATTCAATTTTCGCTATACTTGTGCATTTTTGGTATATCTCTCTCTTGCAAATGGTTTTTAGTGATAGCTCTTGGTGAATGGATGAAGTGAAGTGATGCACACCTCTTGAAGGCTTATTTTTCTTCTCTTGGATGGTAATTTTCATGGTGAACTAGGGTTTGTATCTCTTTTCTTGGAAGTGGTATGGAAAATTTGCATTGCTAGTTCTTTCTTTCTTATTCTTGGTTATTTGTGGTGGAAACCCTAGGAGGAGTATGTTGGATACACCCTCCATTTATGTTTCATATTTTTGTTAAAGTTATAAGTCATTCTTGAACAAGGGTTGCTAGGAGAAGTACAAGTGTGTACACCCTCCTAGATTTACCCTAAGTTGGTTAGCATACCTTAGGGAGTAAGAGGATTTACACTCCTAGGGATATTTTTTTATCTAACTTGTGTTTTAAAGACTCCATTCACCTAATTATAAAGGCACTAATCATATTTTTTGCATTGGAAAAATAAATTCTTTGCCTTGGTAAACGTGATTTAATGCGATACTAATCTTGTTTCAATTGGATAATTTTCTACATGCTAAGGACTTGTCAAGGCCACTAGGGAGTCTTGTGCTTTCATTCTGGAGTATTACTAGTGTTCATCTAACTTATCTCCTATATCATTTGTTGGAATTTTAACAATTGTTTAG
Source organism: Picea mariana (assembly GCA_032191745.1). Taxonomy (NCBI): domain Eukaryota; kingdom Viridiplantae; phylum Streptophyta; class Pinopsida; order Pinales; family Pinaceae; genus Picea; species Picea mariana. Next base: position 38,808 of record JASDQU010884762.1, read on the forward strand.
CAACTTTAACACTTATTTTCTTGTTGATATATATATATATATATATTTTACTATTATTGAAATTAGGGACATCAATCTTAACTTTCTTTTACACCTATTATTATACATATATATTTGGCTTGTTTTTGTGTCTCGAGCAGGTACAATCACTCTTTCCAGTGCTCTTATCTCTTGGCAATTTTTGGCTACCATTTAGACTCTTTCTCAAGCCCTTTCACATTCTCTATATTGAATTTTAGGGGGAGCTTCCTTCATCTCTTCACTTTCCATATCATTCCCCCCAGGGTCATCGAGATCCCCCCCTTGAGGTGATTCTCTCATCTCTAAACTGATGGGAATACCTGCCTAAGGTGATAGTGGGTAGGTGTTCTCTAAGTTGTCGCCATTTTGTGGTTGGGTCTGGCTTTTCCCAACCTACAACTTGTGCGATAACATGGTCAATCTCATAGCAATCGATTTGGTCAAAAATCTTTGGTTGGAGGTTCATGATCATCCCAGCCCATATCAGTTGGGGTGGGTAAACACGGATGTAGAGTTCAAGGTCATGAAACAATGTAAGATCAAATTTACTGTAAATGTATATTTTATTGATGACGTGGAGTTAGATGTAGTATGTCTTGATGTGTGTGGTGTAGTGTTTGGAAGAATCTACATGTAGATGAGGGATGCGATTTTCATGCAGAGACATAACCAATACTATTTGATCAAGGATGGGAAGTATTTTATCATCAATGCACATAAAGGTAAATTGAATATCTCATTGGTCAGTGCCAACCAAGCCAAAAATTTGATTAGTTCAAGTAAGAAGTATGTTTTTATTTTCTTACGAGAGAATCGGCCGGGTGATGAATTGATAGGAGTAAAGACATCCTTGGAGGGATGTACTAAAAATCAGAAACAATAGTTAGAGGATTTCTTACAGGGACACATATGAGTGTTCCAGGAGCCTAAAGGGATACCACCTAAGAGGGAAATGGAGCACAAGATACATTTGTTTCCTGACTCTCCATTACAAAATATTGCACTGTATAGACCGTTTATTATGGAAGTAAATGAAGTGAAGAAACAATTGCAACCACTGTTGGAGAAAGGAGTAATTAGACCAAGCACTTCACTTTGTGGGTCACCTATAATCAACGTACCCAATAAGGATGGGAACTGGTAGATGTGTATCAACTACAAAGGTTTGAACACGTTTACACTCAAGAATCGGTACCCTATGCCCAAGATCGATGATTTTCTATACCAGTTGCAAAATTCCAAGTACTTCACTAAGTCAGATCTCAAATCAAGATACCACCAGGTACATCTCAAAGAAGAAGACAATTGGGAGACTAACTTGAAGACAATACAAGGTTTGCATGAATGGTTGGTCATATTGTTTGGTTTATGTAATTCACCAACTACATTTATGAGATTGATGAATGATGTATTACACTCATTTTTAGATTCAATTGTAAATTTGGATGATATATTGGTTTATAGCTCTACCTAAGAGGAGCATGTTGAATCATAAATTCGTCACCTACTATAAAACCCTACAAGTATTGCAAATCATATATATATATATTTATTATGAAATAATAATAGGTGGGGTATCCTAGGAGAAAACACACTAAAGTGACTATTTCAAGACATAACATTTTTCTCAACATGTTGGATACTACTAGTTTAGTTGAGACATCATTTCAGTTATGATACTTCGAAGCAATGGTATACTGATTGCATGTTGACTCATAAACTCGTCACCTACTATAAAACCTTGCAAAGTATTGCAAATCCTATATATATTTATTATGAAATAATAATTGGTGGGGTATCCTAGGAGAAAACACACTAAAGTGACTATTTCAAGACATAACATTTTGCTCAGCATGTTGGATACTACTAGTTCAGTTGAGACATCATTTCAATTATGATACTTCAAAGCAATGGTATACTGATTCAAAGTTCTTCTGGTGTCTATGTTTGGATGATGCAAAGTATTTGTTTGCATTTAAAATGGAAAGTATAGATTTTTTTCTGAAACATCAAACTTTGATCAAATGATAAGTGGAAAACACAACTATGTTCTCTCCTCATTATAACGGTAGCATGACACTCTTGAAATTATTTGCAAAGAAAATGGTGTGTTGTGTTTCTATCAGATTATATGCCTATTGAAAATCAAAGTTTATTTCTTATACTATGACATTCAAACCATATTAAGTTTAAATATTTGAGAAATATAAACTTTTAAAAGTTTATATGGTTTGATTTTTGGTTATATATATATATATAACACCATTTTCATATAGAAAATAACAATGCAATCAACACATATTCAAAACATGTCAAGGTGAAGTTTTGTTTTTACAAACTATATACATATGAGTTGGTTTGACATATATACAAAATCATTGTTTAATGCATATGATATGGTCATATTATGCACACAGGTCATGGTTATATGGCCTAATCCATTGCATTTGGATTTGCGTGTAAACATGGATATCATAGGTACAACCTTGAAGTGATATGTTGGAGGTAACATTTAATTGGCAAATGGTACAGATTTTGGGGTTGACATAGTGCATGGCATAAGTTTCAAGGTTTATATGATATAATTTGTTTCAAGGTTTAAATTTTGATATGGAATAACGTTGATGCAATGTGTTGAGTTGGCATATGCATATAATATGAGGTTGGAATATCAACATGATGGGTTGGCCATGCATTGAATGGAAAGTATGTGGGCATTAACTCCATAGGCCCACACTTTACCACCTCTCCTTATTTGGGGTAATGGTCATTTCATTTTCTTTGGTATATGGAGGAAGAGCTTCATCTTGACTTCAAGAACCCTTCTCCTGTTGGTTGCTACAACAATCTCGGCCCCCAATACCGATGTATAAGCACTCTTGGACAATGTATGTACTTACCAATCTATGAAACATATTTTGCAGAGTTTTTGTGTGTTAATGAGGTAGAAATGGCTTTGAATTTGATTGGTAATGAGTGTGTATGTTTCTTTTCCCTACTTTTCGCTCATGAAAATGGAAATTTTAAATTTTGTTCGAGGGTTGATTGGAAAAATAAAGAATATTTTTGTTACCCTCTGTTGTTGCATGCATTATTCCTTCTAAATTCACTCTTTTTTTTTATCTGAGGTAATGTTTCACAGGAAATCCTCGAGTACTTCCCCACTTCGTGGATGGTAAGCAGGGTAAACCGCTGACACTTATATCCATGGCAGGCCTAACGCCAAGGGGGAACAAGAGATTCGAACCTGTGACTTCCTCCATTGGGGATAGCTTCACGTATGGCTCGGAACCACTTGAGCTAACCCTTGGGGCTTCAAAATTTACTCTTTCATTTTCCATTTACTTGAAATATTTGTTTGAAGAATAATGGGTTGTGGAAGAAAAATGAACGATGGGTCAAATCCATTTTTGTTATAGATAATATGTGCGAAGTCTTGACCTAGGTTTGAATTTGAATTCATACGGTCTGTCCACTGTTGATATGTTGATACGACCATCATTCAAAAATATTCTTCATTTTGCTGAGTCCGAGTTATGAGTTGAACCCATTTCTGCATAATGGATAATTGTTAAATTTTGGCTTCAATTCAAATTTGGAAATTGATAGTACTCGAACCAATTTCATATTTGCTAAGTCTGTTACATGGGTTCGAATCTAGACTTATAAGTGTTTATTTCAAAGAAGAATGAGAATATTGCATTGGTATCCTACTATGTTACATGGGTTTGAACATTGGTTATATGTGTTAAATTTTTATTTGGGCTTGCACTACCAATGGAGGTGATGCTCTTTACAACCACGCCATGCATCAAGCTTGGATTTGAACTCATATTTATGCTAAAGTTATGGCTCAATTTTTATTTTGGGTTTATTACAAAGATATGTGCATCTTGTTCTCGACCCTAGTCTTGTTCTTTGTTAAGGTTGTGCGTCCTTTGATCCTTTCCCTGGCTATAACACTAAACCCATTAATATTTTAATTGCATGTACTCTGTGTTTCTTAAATTCAAACCACTGTTGGTATCAATGAGCTTGTTTTGTATGGCATAACTCGTTATAAATCGAGTTCATTCAACAAGATAATGGTCATTTTGTTTTGGAAATCAAGAGCTTCAACTCGACACTTAATTTATTATTAAAAATTGAGGTCGCACCCCCATGACTATAATACTAATTCGAATGTCAGCCTTTGCAACATTCCCAAATAGCCACGATATTGAGAGCCTCATCTGCATTGAAAGGAAATAATATTGGTTGAAGTCATTGTTAGTTGGCCATTCAAATAACTTCCAATGATAAGATTTGATACACGGTTTGAGTTGCTAAAGTAAAAAAGAACAAGTACATATATGGAAAAGGACAAAAGTATGATATGAAAATAAAATGTTTATTTTTAGATAAACTGGGTAGTACCCCGACATTATTTATCACTTTCGAGGCATTATTCCCATATTTCCCAAATCATACTTCATTTTAATTTCATGTTATTTACCCCCTATTTATGCAATTTTAAATAATGGATTAAAAGAAGTTTCTAAAGAGGGTCTATTTATGTTTGGTTCATGATGGAAGGCTTATATATGGCATTGATTCTATTTTATGGCCAAAGGATTTTATTTGAGTAGTTTTTCATCTGATTTTGATGAAGTAAATTTATATCATTATATAGTTTGAAAAGGCAGTTTGGACAAAAGAAATAATCCTGGGAATTCATGATTGTTTTGGGAAATTATTTATGATTATTTTGAAAGGAACTTTACACATATTATTAGATTTACAATGGAGAATTATACAGGGTTATGAACATAAATGATTGTCTGCTGTAGACAATGAACATGAAATTCTCATACATTCCTGTCATCTCATATCATTTTTTGCTAATTACAAATCCTTTTGTCATTGCTTCCCTGCCATTTATTTGTTCACTTTTCACTCATTTCCCTTGTTCAAATAAATAATTAACTCTTCATATGAAGAGAATGTTACAAAGAAGAAACACACTTCATATTTTTGAAAGTAAAATAATGAGAAGGCTACCTGTCAAATATGGTTTTTCTTCCATGTTTTCCTTCATTCCCACTCATTGTTCTCTTGCATGTTTGAATTACTTTGTCATTTTCATAGCCATATCTAATACATTTCAAGAAAAAATGTATTATATGTTTAATTTATTGTGTCTTTTATTTTACTAATTGGAATGATGATGCATATAATGGAGTTTTTTCAGTCAGGGAAGTAACCAGAGTGGAGACATAGGTAACATGGATAAAAGAGGAAGAGTGCCTAATGTGTTTTGGCAACATGGAAGGAACAATAAAATGAGATTTTCAATTCATTTTGATGTTGACTATGGAGTGTTCAACCAAATGGTACAAACAGGATAATTGAATCTTGTTGGAAATCCTGCATTTCCACAACTTCAAGCTCCTCCTAATCCTTCCCTACAACCGCATCCTAGTATTGTTGACTTCCCTGAACCTCTCGTGCAACCAACCAATGATGGCTAGGAAAATATTCTTGCAAACCCCCTTGCTAGCATAACACCCTAGCCTGATAACCTTTTTCCACCACCTCCTCATCTGCATTCAATGCCTCATGTTGCATCTGCTACTTCTATGGCCCATTCAATTCAAGTCCCTAGAAAATACAAAGTGTTGTTCATTGAACCATAAATGGACAAAGGAGAACAACTTGCCAATTCACCAAGATCTAAGTCATCCAAGTCATCTTCCATACAGTCAAAACATCTGTCATCCCAAGCATAAAGTGACGATGAAAATTAATTTAAATGATATGCACCTTGATATAGAGAAATTGGAATAAAAAAAGTTTGTTGATAAAGACTTACTTAAGCATAGGGATACTCTTTCAGAAGGAAGTAAGCAAAGAGAGACATCATCGAACACAAACTATTATTTCTGATTTATTTAAATTTGTATGACATTTCCACTTTGACACTTGATGCATATTTTGGACAACAAACACATGATATTATTTTTTAAAACTTTTAATATCATTCCATTTTGATATTTTCTGGAGGTCACAAGTTGTTGAATTATTGTAACTTTGAAGAATATTCTACCTATATTTGAGTCTTTATTGTATATATCAAATCCCCTTTTATGGATTGATCAAGTTGGGTCTTGTATGTTGGACCTTGGTTATGTAAGGAAGAAAGGTGAAGTGCGAACCATGCAGAAGGCACATAAACCAAGGAAGGGCAAAGTGGGTAAAGAAGCAGAAAAGAAGGAGCAAAGCGAAGGAAAGGATAGTCATTGGAGGAGAAGATCGAGGAAGATAAAGAAGCAAAGAAGATATATCGCGGACAACTCAACACGCGGGAAAGGACACCAACAGGTGCTTCAGAGCACTTTGTAGAAAAGGAGGAAGGATAGGTTGGCGAAGCCCTTAAAGCACAGGTCAAGTGGACCTAGGGTTTTGGGACCTAGGGTTTTGACACCTAGGGTTTTGGATCTAGGGTTTTGAAACCCAAACTTTGGTCATGTAATGTATAAATAAAGGTCTAGAGGACCTGGGAGGGTTGGTTCTAAGTTGGTTCTAGTTCGAATGTTGGTTTTGTTGATTATTATTGTTGAGAGAAGTATTGAGACTGTATTGTAAGATCTTCATCTGGGTGCGAAGGTCGACCTTGCAGCTAGGTGCAAAGGGAGGGAAGAAAGAAAGAGAGAAATAGATTTGCAGCTAAGTGTGCAGATAGAAGTATGTTTTCATATAATATATCAAGAAACAAAATTCTGTGGACATAGCCCTAGGGAGAGGGTGAACCATGTATATCTTTTTGTTCTTTGTGAGTGATGCTGTGTTATTTGCTATTTGTTATCCTGTTATTGCATTGTTGTGTTAGGTTTGAGATATAACTTGCGAAGTAAGCTTAATAATGGTAAAAATATCTAGATTGCTGTGTGTTTCTATCCTGGACACACTTTGCATTTCCTCTGGTTATAGACACCTGTGTCCTGCAACCCCTTATTGCTACCTCAGGTAAGATTGCATCTACTTCGTAGGTGCTGCCGAAAGGGCCAATAGTTAGGGATTGTTGGCGTGTTGTTAGAGATGAACCATGGGTTTTCCCTTGCGTCAACAAATGGTTATGTTTTCGGGACTGGGATCTTCTTGAGGGAATGTCAAGGTGGTTCCCATCAAAGACATAAATTCAGAAGTGGATAGAGGAACAAGAAAATGACTTCGTTGAAGCCCAAAACAAGAACCATAGCATTACTACAAAAGAATGGTTGGGGAGGTACATCTTTACCGACATACACGAGATTTTATTTGGAGGAATTCATAAGGAGTTATACGAGTGGTTAGCCAGAATAGAAGATACCCAGTTTGAGATCAGATCTATACCACCTATGGTTTGGACATCAACGCTGATCAGGAAGGTCAAGAGAGTTGATAACGTTGTGTCTAGAGGAATGGATCTCTAGTTTGATAGCACTATTGGAGGGTACATTACTGAGTTTTCTATTGACAGAGTCAAATCGTATAGTCAAGAAGAGAGATACTTATTTAAGGGACCTAGAGGAAAGTTCCTACAATTTTAAAGCTGAGGATTAAGATGCTATTGCATGAGAATAATATCCTGAAGATAGAGTGAAGCTAATGTTCAAGAATTCAGACAGCGACAGTGACACAGAGGTGGTACACACACGTAGTGGAAGACTGTTCATAGAGGTTCCTCTTGTGAACCTATTTAAGAAAAACTATGAGGATGAGGGATTCTATAGTGGAGAAGAAGCAGATCTAACAGACGAAGAGTATTCAGAGTCCACAAAAACAGAGGAAGCATAGACCAAAGAACTTCACCGAGGAGATCCAAAAACTTCAGGAACTATGAATACTGTTGAAGTAAGTACTATTACTCCTCCTGTTGTTTTAGAAGCATTAAGTAACTAGAGTAACCAAAGTAGTTAGAGCCATTAGAGTACTTTTACCAACAATCTATCACATACTCAGTCAAGAAACCAAGGCAGATCTATGGAAAATGAAATGAGGTTACCCATCTTCAGAGGAGATGGATCTGAAGATCCTGACCAACACTGGTTCTTATGCGAAGCTTTATGGAGAATCAAGCAAGTCACTAATGAAGTTGTTAAGAGAAATCAGTCAGTACTACCTTGAGGGATTGCGCTCTGAACTGGTATATGAAGTTTGATTCAGGACCCGGACAACCTAAACCGCTGAATGGCATTAAGACTGCGTTGAGTGCAGAATTCAAGAAACCAAAGTTGGAGTCGCAGTGCATTACAGAGCTAAAAGAAATCAAGTAGAAGGTAACTAAACTTGTTTGGGAGTTTGATCACAGGTTTAAGACTCTGATAGTTCATTTAAGTTTTCAGATCCCAGATGAACAGAATAAATAATGGTTCATCGCTGCCCTCCTGCCACATAACAGAGTTCCTCTAATGCAACATAAAGTCGCTTCACAAGATGAAGCATTGGAGATCGCCATGAAGTGAGAAGCAACCCCTATAGGAGAAGCCATCCCAGGTATGAGCCAAATCTTGAATCAGTTAACTAGTTTATCTTTACAGGTTGAAGATATGAAGAAAGACAAAGAAAAAGAGAAAAGATAAGATATATGGTGTATTAGGTGTAAATAAGAGGGGCATGACAAAGAGCACTGCCCCCTATTTCATGAATACATGGCCTCTGGAGCACCTAGTCCTTTGAAGCTGGTTACCGTACCTTTGTGCGAGGTATGTAGAACTAGACATCACCCTGATGAATGTTATTATATGCAAAAATATGTCCAAACACCTACCAATCTCTATTGTACATTCTGCAAGTCTATGGGGCACAATGAGAAGGATTGTAAGGCTTACGATCTAATGCATGAAAGATCATGGGATACATATAGAATTCAAGGAGAAGTACAACAAGAAGGAAACAATGTGCAGTTCATCTCTCCAGGTAGAGGAAACTTCAACCCTTGTGGTGGATTTAGAGGAAGAGGAGGAGGAGGAGGTATGGGTCGAGGTAGAGGACACACCATCTACTATAAATGCACAAAGCCAGGACATTTGA
>JASDQU010884765.1:0-33695 GCA_032191745.1 Picea mariana
ACCACTGATCCGGATTATTTTCGGCACGAAATGAGAGCGGAGATATAATAAAGAAATGCACAGAGATATCGCGTATATCCAATAATATAACAAAAATATATCAGAGATGAAACCATAAACATAGAGATACAGTAATACACGATTTCTATTAATGAAAGAAATGTACAGGGACTGTAGAAATACAGAGTGAAAGACTCATTAGAATGGTGGCAGCTTATCTATGAGAAGAGATGTGACGGCTACTCGCATTCGTAAGAAGATGATTACAATGAGGCTCTGAAGGCCTTTTTACAATAAACGGGAATGCCAAAAACCCTAGACATCAAAAAACCTAACCCTAGGAGATGAAGCGCCAAAAGTCATGTGGGCCCCGTTTGGGTAAGCTAGTACATCAACTTCCTTAGGTCGTAACTTTTGCATACGATCTCCGTTTTAGGTGTATGATAGCTCGTTGGAAAGGTATCGTCGAGGAGAATCATTTTGGGGGCTCAAGTATGCTTTTGGATATCATTGAGAACCTTTATCTCGAAAAACATTCATTTATGCCCTCAAAATGGCCCCGGAAGTTAAAACCTGCTAAAAATAGTAAATTGCCAAAATTGCCAGAAAACTATTTTGACCCAGTCGAAAAAGGTGGGTGGCCACCGATATCCACCTGGATCATAAAGAGATCCCCATAACTCATGTTCCACCAAAGAAACAAGCAAGCCTTAACAATAAATATAATCACAAGGTTGATCTGAAGAGCCATGAAGAGGACAACGTGAGACAGGGAGGCAACCTTGTCTCTTATTATGTCCTAGGTCATTGAACTAGACTATAAGAGACCTTTATATGATGGGTAGATAAATGGGTCAAATTAAATCCAGGACAACTTATCTATGCATAAATATTTCCATGGGAAAGGAATACACTTTCAAATTGATCCCCAAGTGAAAGTTGATTCCAAAAGAGCATGTCAGGGATTTAGGACCTGAGATTACAATCATGCATTATTTCTCTAGGCATTCTAATGTTGTGATTGTCAAATGAGTTGTGGAATCCTTTCATGTACACATTGTAATGCAATGTTATGTTATGTGTGAACTCTTATATTAGATAATTGAGAGATGAAGTTTTAGTAAATAGAAAGAAGTCAAGTTGACTTAGATTATTGTTGGGGTGGTGGAGGCCTACCATTGGTTAGGTTTTATATCCCTAGAATTTAATTTGAAGAAGATTTTTTTTCCAATAAGTATGATGATTTCTCATCGGCAATAGTTGAATTTGGGTTATCTATTTTTTCCCAACCTAGTGAGAACTATTTTGATAGGTTTCTTTGTTTTTCCTCATTCACTTTTTGTTTTAAGTTTCCTTTGTAATCGATGAGAGATTGGAGTGCTATCGATGGATTATTCCCATGAATGAATCAACAACACTAAATTTCAAGCTTATGTCTTGGGGAAATTAGTGAATTACCCACCCCATTGTTGGGGAGTTCTGAGGAAAGTCCCAACTATTGTTGTTCACTAGGGAAAATTGGGGCAATTCCAAGAAAGTCCCAGATAAACTACAATGAGGCAATTGTAGGAATTTTCCACATTAAGATTGGGGAGTCTCCATGTAAATCCCCATGGAAAAGAGAAGGTGTAAAAGTGGGCTTAAGGAAGTAGGAAAACTCCACAAAAGTCTCAAGTTATTGTCAAGAGTTTATGGGATTTTCCCACCATACTTTTAGCTAACCTTTGAGGAGATCCTGATGACCAATAGTTTGAATATGCATGTCATAGAGCATGGTTCCTACAATTGTTCTAATTTTATGGTAAAATGAAGGCCTGACACAATTCACCTTGGGCCTTTTATTCATCTTGGAGGACACACGACCTTCAATTGTGTCAAGGAATTGGATTCTATACTCAATACCATCCCACCTAGAGCACCTATAAGACTCCCTGTCATCTATAGATTGTCAGTGAATTGAATATTGGAATTTCATCAATTATAGATAGTTGAGTTTCCATGAGAGTTGAACGGTTAGAGTTCATATGTTTTGGGTTTTGTTGCATTGGTGAGAAAAACCCCTTGATTTAGCTAGGTTGTAAGCTAAACAATCAACAATTGCTAGTTGTGGGACAAGCACACAAGTTTTATAACATCAAACAAACAACAAGAAATAATGCATGCAATTATATTACAAATTTAACCACAACAATGCATTTCAAAATACAAAAATTGGAGGGAAACAACAACTCGCATATATTACTTGAATGAAAATCCTTTAAATATGTGGTATCACCTAATAAGAGTGAGTGGATACAAGTGGGCTCCAACACTCTCCTTGGGATGAGAAAAATTAAGGCGATAACACTTCATGCAAGAAACCAACTTCTAAATCTCGTGTATAAATCATAAGGTAGAGAAATAGAAGAGGCCTTTGGCTCTTTGTATAAGTAGGGTATATTGTGGGAGAATTGTAAGACCATATGGGTTGGGCTCAAGATTTTATTAAGGATTGAGAGCTTTAAAAATTGTTTGGATAAAACATATCATAACGGTTGTGTGTATTTCTGTTGTATGATTTTTTATTGCAGTTGCATGTCTGGTTGCAATGTGCCATGTGATCTTTGATTTGTAGGCTTAACACATGCATCAGGTTGTATCAAATTTGGAATAATTCTGAGTGTTGAAGGCTTCTCTGTGTAGAGACAATTCCAACAGGAGTAGTGATTTTGGGGATAATTTTACAAAAAATGTGTGTGAGGATTCTATGGAATCATTGTGGAAGATGTGTGGAGTTATAGTTGTAGAATGATAGGAAGAGGATTCCCAATAAGACAAGTTCATGAAATATTTAAAAGAATAGATGTTGACAACGTTGAAGATGTGACAAAAATGATGGGGCAGATGTCGATAGGACCAGATGCGATGGAGGCATCTTAGAGAAGATGTATTGCAATAGAAATTAATGATGAGAGTGATGATGAAGAAGAAGGGGACATCATGAGAGAAAAACTAGAGAGAGTAGTTTCAATTGAAGAAATAATGATTAAATCCGTAAAATTTTGGGAGGTAAGCCTAGACTTGAAATCTATGCCTACTCTAGAATTTTGAATACTAAAGTTTTAATTAGTTGGATAGTGGAGATGGAGAAATTGTTAATATTTGAGTAGATCAAGGATCCCATGAGGAATAAATTGTTAATGTTTGAGTAGATCAAGGATCCCATGAGGGTAATATTTGCATGTACAAAATTTAAGAGTTGTGCATCTTTGTTGTGGGATAAGTTGCAACTAGATAGATAGAGTGGTAGAAGGAGAAGATCAAGACTCGAGGTCGAATTGTGGCTAATGTGAAGGGTAAGTAATTTCCTACATATTTCTCCATGAATTTGTTGAGAATATTACAAAATCCAAATTAGATGAAGATGATAGTGAAAGCGTACACCAAATAGTTACACAAAATCTAATCAGATCAAGGTAGAGTGAAGAAAGTACATAATCAATTGTCAAATTTGTGAATGGTATAAGTTATTTCAATAAGCATGAATATATTTCTTTGAATTTTGATTCAGTTGGAATGGCTTATCAAGAAGCCTTAAATGTTGAAGATAATTTGTTGAGGAAGTAGAATACTTGAAATAGAAAAGAAGTTTAGGAATTGGGAAAGGGTAGGAAAGAGAGAGAAGAGAACAAGGTGAAGCAAGTTCCATCATTGTGGATCAACATTCTAGGAGAAGAATTGGTGTTGACAGAGGAAGAGGGTCAACAATAGGAAGTGGTGGACATTGTTGATTTGAGATGGTCTATTACAAATGTGGAGTCAATGGTCATGTCATTTGTCATTATCTAGAGTAGTAAAATGAAACAAGGAGACAAGAGGAAAGAACACATATTGCTAAAGAAGCATAACCAACAATAGAAAAGGAAGAAGTTGTTGAAACTGAAGCAAATCAAGGAGAGAATATGATGCTTAAGAGGTGTTGTTGCAGCTAAAGAAGGATTTTACTAAAGAGCCAGAGCAAATCAAGAGCATATTCAAAACCAAATTCGAGGTGGAAGGTAACTTTAATTATTGATGGGTGTAGTATTGAGGATTTAATATCTTTTTTTTCCAAGGAAACCTCATGGCGAAACCCCCAAGAACTTATCTTCATTTTGTGAATAGTAACCATTGTAAACCCATTGGCACTAATTACAATGCCTGACATGGTAGGCACATAAAGTGAGGAAAAAATATTTTAATTGGGTCTATCTCAAGTGATTGTTAGAAGGAGTGTTATCTTCCCTGCCCAAGTTCAATTCTTTCAAGTGCCATGTTGATCTCTTAATGCATATATTGTTATAACAATCATCATCCCCATGTTGAGAAATCCTTGAGCTTCTATAAAATTTGGATTACCTTGGGTACCATCCTTGGAATGAGGGAAAGTACTCGGTTCGTTTTGTCAGGTAGTATATTTCACGAAAAAGAAAGGCACAACAAGTGAGGCACACAACAGAGGAAATAAACCTAGTGGATCAAATAGATACCTCTTGCATGAAACTTAAATAATTCACCCACTCAAGCATCGAGAATTTAGTATCTACAGAAGTAGTGCAAAAGTTGAATTTAAGTTGTATAACTCACACAAATGCACATAAGGTGTCTTGGTTGTAGAAAGGGAACCGATTAACTATGCATAAGCAATGTGAAATTAAATTGTACATTGAGGTTATAAATATAAGGTGTTGTGTGATTCTGTTCCAATGGATGGATTTCATATTTTGTTGGGGAGACCATGGTAATATGATAGAAATGTTCCATGTGATTGTAGTAATAATACATACTAGTTGGAGAAATATGAGATAAAGTACATAGTGCATCCCTTAAATGAAAAGAGAGAGGTTGGAAGAGTGATGTTGTGCCCAATATTGGGCAATGTGAATAATGTAGAGAAGCATGGGGAGACTGTAAGAAGTGTTGTGATGTGGAACAACAACAAGGGGGTAGTGAGAATATTGAGGTGAAGAAAGAGGTTGCAGAGTAGCAGCCTCAAAAGATAGTGAGTTGTGGTTTTCCAAGGAATGTATAGGAGTATACCAAAGAGGGGCAATTGCAACCAACAAGTTGTGAAGGTAAAGGGAAGTGTGAAGTGGAGAAGAAGAAATAACTGACAGTAGTAACATGGGCAATGACACCCAAGCATGTTGCAGACATCATGACAAAAAATATAGTTTTTATTGATGTATACTTCCTTGCTCGGACATAGATTGACTCTAATAGAGTCTCCTCTATTGCTCCAAAAGTCAAATATGACACTTCATACACCTAAAAGTTCATAGAGAGAAAATAATTTATTTTTAGGTCTCTATATTATACTCATTATGTCTGGCATTGAACAGAGCTTGGATTGACCATATAAATTAGATTCGTAATTTGAATCAGATATAACTTCATCTTTTTCACGCTATTGTTCCCAAAAGAAACAAATTGATAAAAAGAAGAATAGTATAATGGATGAACATTCCTAGAATAAAGTAATAGTAGCATAATAGTGTGGGAGCAAAGATTTGAAGGAGAAGTTATGGATTCTTACAATAGAAATTAGCAAATGTATAAGGTCAATTTGTTCTTTTTGTTCACCATCCATGTGATTAGGATGCTCACAAATGTTTAACTAGGAGCATCTAATTTAGTATCATTCCTAGGGATCAAGCAATCCCACATTGCACAACAACATTTCCAATTATTTTCAATTTAATCTCTAGTTTTTGTTTTTTTAAGTTTCAATGTGTGAAGTTACATGAGACCTAACCTAGCCAAATGAAGGATTCAACTTGAAGAGTGTGGTTTGAATATTTCTCTAGGATATTTTAGAAATGCTCAAATTTAATGTTGGAAACCCACCAAGAAAGTCCCAAACACACTACTAGTAGAATCCCCAAAAAATATTGATGGCACTACAAAACTACCTTTGTACTTGGGAAAACTTGGTATGTGCCCATTATTTGATTGGGGCATTCCCATAAAAGTCTCATCTACACAATCTTATCCCCTTTGTAATCAGTGCCATATTGGGGTTCTACCACTGGGGTATACCCACAGAAGTATCAACAACACTAATTGACAAGCTTTTGTCACTAGGAACTTGTGGAATGACAACACTCCATTATGGAGGATCTCTAAGGAAATTCTCGATTATACATTTTCACCGGGGTGAATTAGGGTGATTTGAGGAAAGACTTAGATAAACTATCATTGGAATTGTGGGACTTTCCCACTTTATGATTGAGGAATTTCTGATGAAAGTGTAATGAAAAAGATGAGGTGGATGGGTGGGCCCGAGGGAAAGGGAAGACTCCATAAAATTACTGAGCCTTCCATGGGGGATTTGTGGGATTTTATTTCTATACTTTTAGGGAACCTCTGAGGAAAAACATTCAGCCAATGATATGATGGTTTATGTCATAGAGCATGTGGCCTACACTTTTTCTAATTTTCGCGGTAAGACAAAAGTCCTAACACCATTAAACTTTGTCATTGAATTCCATTTTGAAGGACACATGGCCTTCGATCGAGTCAACAAATTGGAATCTATAAGCAATACCATCCAACCTTGAGTGCCAATAAGATTCCTTGTCATATGTAGATTGTTGGTATTTTAAATACTAGAATTTCATTGATTACATATGTATTGGTTACCATGGGAGTTGAAATGGTTGGAATTCATGAAATAAATCAACTTATAAATCTCAAGGATAAATCATAAGGTAGAGAAAGAGAAAGGTCATTTAGATTTCTATAGAAGTCAGGTAGATTATGGGAGGAATGTGAAGACCATATGAGTTGGCTCCAAAATTATAATAAGGCCCAAGAGAATTTGCATCATAGTTACTGACTTGATGAGAACTATGAACTTAAAATGAGACCACAAAAAACCCATATTTTTGTGTCAAAAAAACCAAAATAAACTCATGAGTTGAAAGGTGGTGCTACCAGTAGCTCCCATTTTTGGGTCTTAACATTGCAACATTTTTGAAACCAATGCCTAAAAATTTGATTAAATTGCAAACAAAACAAATCAAATTTAAAATGTCCACTCTACCGTTACTTTATCACCCCAAGCATCAAACAATAAACAATGGCATGTTGATATCACCCTATAATTTAAAAATTCAACATTACTTCCAAATATTTTGTTTACTTATTAATAACAAAATCAATTCAAATTGCATTGAATTAAACACAAATTATTTCATAAAAAAAATTGTTGCATTATCCATATTCAAATTAGATATGCTAAGAATCTTATTATATTATTCACAATCAAATGATATAGGTTAAGAAACATAGAAATGATGCATAACTTCATGGAAGAGCATATGTAAGTTCAAGCACTCCTCTAGAGTTACCATACAAACATCATATTAATAAAAAAACTATAAAATGTTTTATACAATTATTGAAACCCATTCATGAATTTGGAGACAACATCAAAATTCAAATTATATTTATATCAATAATTGGATGAAGATATAGATGACCCATATTCTTCTCTATTATCAAGGAGTGCACCATTAGATTTTACAAGTGCACCTAACATTTTAGTTGTCAAAAGCCTTTTGGATTTATGACCAAGTTCACTAGACTCCCAACTTGCAACTATTTATTATATTAGTAACCTCTTGATAATTTCTATAGTACTAGAGAAAAGAGTGCCTCTCTTTGTCCAATGGAAGTAAAAAACAAGTATGTCACCATCCTCTAATATTAAGATGTCAAGGTGATGACAATTTACATTTTAACCCTTTCTTTTTCTCTTTCTACAAATTTCTTTCTAAACTACCATCTCTACTTGTACACAACATTAATTGGTTGTGTATATATGATATGAATTGGATCCGACAAGAATAATCGACAAGAGCTCTAAGATATTAGTACATGAAATGTTTGAGGCTATGGATGATGAAGGAGATCAACTTGTTGGCATGAAGGGCCCTATTCCATCATGATTGATGTCCATTTTTGTATGTAATGTATGTAAAGTTGGACATTATATTTTTGTACGTAAAAAAATAATGAGACTTTCATGAAACCTTGTACACATGGGAGAAAAGATAAACAAACAAAGAAAATAAGGATAAATGGATTGGAGAGAAGCTGAAGTGTTGGGGACACCTGACCTTCCATCTATCCACCCAGTCGACTCAATATTTTATATCATGTTTCCCCATAATGAGAAAGGAGTTCTTTGGGCTATGAATGTTGTAAAGAGGCTTCCCAGATGTCATTGAGGAGCATAGAGATGAACTAGAGAGCCTATAACTTTCCCATTGATGAACAATAAAGAGCCTGGTTGAAGCCAAAAGAATGTTAGTTTTCTCGTTTGGGTTTCCATGGTAAATTCCAAGTTCATGTGAGAATGTTGTTTGTGGATGCATTTTATATGAATGGTAAATGGTATGCAATGTAAATTAATGGTTGTCTATGTATGTTTTAGCAAAGAGAAACGTGTCACTTATGGTTGAGCTCATTTTATATGAATATGGTCCCCATGGGTTAGTGAACCAATTCAACAACTCTTTATCCACACACGTACATCCATTTGGTAGTTCAAAATCAACAACCCTCTTTTTTGAGCCATCACTATTTACTTGGGCATTGCTAATTTCATTTTAAGAGTCGTTGGGGGTTTTCTCTCACTCCCAGACTCAATTTCATTGCTACTTGGTGTCCACACTTTCCCGTAGGTCATGCTTCATGTTCTTGACATTGATGGGGCATTTTCATTTGTCCGCAAGTCATATATAGACCTTACTTGGCAATATGGTGTTGCTGGAACATTTGTTATTTTCCCCAAACTTTTTTCTTTGCTATTGAATATTAAACTCGCCCTCTAGACGTTTTTTACTCATTGACCGAAATTTCCCCTAAACGTTTTTTGACATTGCCAGTTGCTCAAATCCACCTTTCAGAGGTTTTACTTCACTATTGGTTGTTGAATTTTCCCTTTAGCTATTTTTTTCAATCGTCGGTCAATTCATTCTGACTGGGTTGTCTTTTGGTCATTTTTCCTCTTCCTTATTTGACCAACGACAATGTCTAGTCGACTAGATCTGCCCAATGATCGACTAGGTGTTCATTTGGTGTAATGTACCTTTCCAAATGATCACTCCATGATATTGACATAATATCCTAAGTGATTCTCGTAGGCTATAGTTAGTGGAAGGAAAGGGGATTAATTAATTATTTGATGTCATCGAGGCGAAAAAACAATCTTTTTAAAAGTCACATTGAGTAATTACGTGAAAAGGTGTTTCAAGTGACTTTGAGCTTATAGAGTCATTTTACTTTATTAAAAGGGTAAAAGGGTCAGAAAAAGGGTGAACGAGGAAATAAAAGAGGAATGAGGGTGCCCTCTCTCATTATGCATTGTTATTTTCTAAAAAACGAATTAGAGAGAGCTCGTGTAGCTTTGGTTCTTGGGACGAAAAACCCTAGAGAAGAAGATTGGGTTCAGTGGTGAGATTATCCACCCTAGTTGATCGTGGAGGAAATATCACTCAGATTTTTTCATTGTGCTTCATGGTGGCTGAGATTTCATCAGTCAATAGCTACATTTTCATTTGTAGAGGTTTATTTTGCTTGAGAAGGTGAGTTGGGTTTGTGGTTGCATTTCTTGGGTTGGTGGATTGATTTTCCTTATCTTAGAGGTCGAGTTACATCTACTGTGGGATGACTTTCCATTGTTGGTCAAGTTTCTAGAAAGAGCAAATTAATCATTGTTGGGAGTTGATTTCATGCTAGGGTCAAGTTACCTTCCAGTGTCGGGACACGTTCTCGTTTATTGGTGAGTTTCCTGACTAGAGGAACGAGTTCTTCATTGTTGTTTGAGTTATATTCATTGCTAGGAGAGTTCCTTGCTAGAGGATCGAGTTTTCTCTTATTATGGGTTGATTTCCTTAGTTGGGTAGTGATTCTTGTGGTAGGGTTCATGGATGTTCCTGAAGGATTTTTTTTGGGATAAAAGGGCCATTACAACAACCATTACATTGTTATCAATCCCCTCCATTCTTATCTGAACTATGCCAACCTCAGCAAGCATTTTATGAAGTGAATTGTGAGTTATTTTCTTTGTAATCATTGCTGATTTGAAAATAATAAATAAAGGCAAAGGTGTTATTGTTCTTGTTGTTCTAAAGTTGTTTGATTCATTTTTTAGTTCCACTCTTTCTTGTCATATTCATTGTTGCAACTAAGTTCTCTTTGGTACAAAAAACATAACACATAACAACAACAGAAATTGAGATGTTTTAGTGGGATTTGAGTTCAACTACAAAGTGTTTGAAGAAATGTCTACACTGCTAAACTAAGTAAAAATTAAAAAAAAAATAGTGGGGATTTTACAGTGGTATCAGAGCCACAATCCTACCATATTGTGAGTGTTTGTTGTTTTATGAGGTAGGGAGATAGGGAATATATCACTTACATAAGTAGAAGGAAATGAGGATTAGAAAACATATTTCACTCAGAAGAAGAAGAAGAAGAGGAAAGCATGGAGGATAGGGATGAGCAACCTGAGGGCAGTACCATGAAAATTCTAAATGATTTAGCAAGGGGGAAGCAACAACTAGTACAATTCATGAATTGATTAATCAAAAGGACTCAAGCAAACCAATACCATGGGGGAAGCAATGGTTCAGGGGTACTAATGGACATAATGGGAACCATGCAGATGGAAGCAACAACAATATTCTTGCACAAAAAAACACTAGAAACACCAATAGAGTGATTCCTAGACCTCTTTTGCCTCATTTCTTGGGGGAGAAGCAAACAAGAAATCAGGGGAAGCAAGGGCAGGGCGAAACCTTCAATGATTACTTGAGGGAGTACCAGAATCCTGGTGAGGATTTTCAGGAAGCCATGCCATTACAGGACTATTGTACTATCAAATATAGGAATAGACCAATGGATTTCAACAGGGATCAATAGAACATTGATCTCATGCGAAAGGTTGGAAAGTTATCCATTCCTTCCTTTGATGGTTCCAACAAGTGCACCTCTAGAGTATGGGTACAAGAGTTGGAAACATACTTCCAACTCAACCCTATGACTGAGGAAGAAGCGATTAAATTATCTACCTTGAATTTAGATGGAGAGGCCCACAAGTGGTGGTACCATGGACTAGTCACTATGGGACATGCCAACATTACTTCCTATCTGGAATTCACACAGAATTTGAAGGAGAGATTTGAAAAAAAGGATCTGGAACTGCATTTCAAAGAGTTGGCACAACTCAGATAGGTTGGGACACTGGATCCCTGCATTACACATTTCTAGAGGCTTACAGTCACAATGACAGACATATCAAAACAAAGGTCAGTTATGTTGTTCACGAAAGGATTATCCGAGCCACTGCATTTTTGGGTTAAATCCTTCAAACCAAAGTCTCTACAATATGTCATCAATAGGACACGATACATGGAGGATGTGGTCCCAAAGAATAAACCTTTCTCCCAACCTTTCATTCCCTGGAAAAAAGAAGAAGATAAGAAACCTTTCAGAAAGAGTGGACCAGAAAGGAGAAGTTGGATGAGGAAACCTAAAATGAGTTGAGAAGGAAGAAACTTTGCTTCTGCTGCAAAGAGCCTTGGGATCTGAGACACAAGTGCATGGGTAAGGGTAAGGTACACTATATAGAGGTGCACTTAGACCGTGACGAGGAAGAGGATGAAGCAACACAGTGACAAAGCAACTAGAAGAGAGACTCGAGTGATTAGCAGCCTCGTGTGGAGGCCAAGGGTGTGACTATTGCCACTCTATCAGGAACCCCTAGATACTACACTTTTAGATTCAAAGGAGTACTATGGGGACAACATTTCACTTCCTTTATTGATGGTAGGGCGACCCACATATTAATTGATGTAGCGTTGCTAGCCAGGATATGCATTGCTACATAGGACTTTTAGGGGTTCAATATGGTAGTGGATGATGGATTTAATATGAAATGCACATAGAAGATTCTAATTTTGCTGGTGACATTGGGAAACTATACCTTGAATGATGATTTTTATGTGATTGATTTGTTTAGTAGATTCATTCCTTAGGGGAATTTGCGATGAATTATCATGGAATGGAGATGATATTCAATACAACAAATGGCAAGAATATTTTTCTGATGGGAATGCCAAACGGTGGCCCTAATATTGTGTCAACCAAAAGGATGGAGGCCATCTTCAAGCATGGAGACATATATTGTGTAGTAGAATGTTTGATCACAACTCAAGAATCGACATGGAACCAACAACATCATCCTATAGACATTCAATCCTTGCTAGGCAAACATAACCACACTTTTGGAGAGATACCACCAAAGAGACCACCTAACAAGGGATTTAAGCACACCATTGAGTTGGAGGACGGAGAAAAACATGTGATCGCTACTCCCTACATGAATCCAAAGAAATTCAAGGATGAAATTAAGAAGGATATTAAGGAATTGTCGAAGATGGGACACATCAGACCTAGCTCTAGTCCATTTGCTTCTTCCATAGTGTTGGTGAAGAAGAAGGATAGCACCATGAGGATGTGCATTGACTATAGAGACTTGAATAAGAAGACCATAAAAAATGGGTACCACATTCCCAGGATTGATGAGTTATTAGATGAGTTGCATGGGGCTATTTATTTTTCGAATATTGATCTTCGATCAGGGTATCATTAGATCGGAGTTAGAGAGAAGGATATCCCCAAAACTACTTTTAGGTGCCATTATGGGAATTATGAGTTTATGTTTCTTGTCATTTGGGTTGAAAAATGCACCAACTACATTTCGTTCCTGCATGAACCACATCTTCAACAAGCAACCAAGTAATTTCTTGTTGGTGTTCTTTGATGATCTTCTTATATACAACAGGACATGGGAGGAGCACTTTGAGCATCTAGATGAGATTATGAGCATCATGGAGGATTAGTCGTTGTATTCCAAGGAGTCAAAGTGTGAGTTCAACATGACATAGATCCTATAATTGGGTCATGTGATCAGTTTCCAGGGAGTACAGGTACATAGGGAGAAGATCCAGTTCATATTGGATTGGCCACCGCCCAAGAACCTTACACAACTGTGTGGATTTTTTGGGATATGTGGCTATTACCAGTACTTTGTAAAGGGGTTTTCACAATTTGGTGCACCACCATAGATCTCATGAATAAAGGGGCATTCAAGTAGACAGAGGAGGCCCATAATACATTTGACAGGTTGAAGGAAGTGATGAGCACTTGTCTAGTTTTAACACTTTCTTATTTCACTCAGCCCTTTGTGCTTGAGTGTGATGCATTGGGTGAGGGAATAAGAACAATTTTGATGCAACATAGACATCTGATAGCATATGAGAGAAGGAAAATCAAGAGTTAGAGACACTATATTTCATCTATGATAAGGAGATTCTCGCCATCATGCATGCCTTGGAGAAATTCAGACAGTAATTGGTTGGTGGAAAATTTGTGGTTAGGATTGACCACAACAGTTTGAGATACTTCTTAGGGAAGGAATTAAATGAGAGGCAAAAGAAGTGGGTCAACAAATTGCAGGCATATGAATTTGACATTGAGTATGTGAAAGTGAAGAAAAATGTGGTTGTAGATTCCCTCTCCAAGGAACCTGAGATATGTTCGCTTGCAAAAATTTAATCTTACTAGAAATCTCATCTCTTGGTAGAGTATTCCAAGAATTTTATTTTTTGTGAGTTGATGGATCAAAACATACATGATGATAGGTACATAGTGGTGGATGAAATCGTTTACTACAAGGACCACATATACTTAGTCCTTTAGTCTACATTGAAAGAAAAGATTATGAGGGCTATACATGATGCACCTCTGGTACGCCATCCTGGGTACTTTAAAACTTACAGGAAGATCAGGGAGAGGTTCACTTGGAAGGGCCTCAAAGATTATGTATTGAGACAAGTGAGGGAGTGTATGACTTGTCAATAGAATGATTCAGAGTATACTCATCCTGTAGGGTTATTACAACCATTACCCATTATGGAGTAGAAGTGAGAAAGTGTGTCAATGGATTTCATCACACGTCTACCGAAGGCACGGAGCAAAGATTGCATATATTTGGTATTTGATTAGTTRATCAATTTTGCACACTTCTTTTCCATTCCCTCAGAGTATAAGTCAAGACATGTAGAAGAGTTGTTCTTCGGGGAAGTATTCAGACTCCATGGGTTGTCGAAGTACATTGTCAGTGATAGGGACAACATATTCCTCAGTKTTTTTTGGTAGGAGTTGTTCAGGTGGCTAGCACAGAGTTAAMTCCTAACACTAGTTATCACCCCCAGACAGATGGTCAGAAAGAGATCGTGAACAAGTGGCTTGAGGGGTATTTGCATAACTATGTGTCTGAGAAATAAAAATCATGGATTAAGTGGTTGCATTTGGGAGAACATTTATATAATACCACTTATCACATGTTCATTAKTATGACCTGATTCCRAGAATTATGTGGATATTATGCTCCTTCATTTGTTGATCTGTCATTTGGGGATAACATGGCCCCCAAATCCAAGGAATGGATTCAGGAGAGTTAAGATATCCTCAAGATTCTCAAGGAAAATTTACAGATGGCACATAATCAAAAGAAGATCTATGCATACATGCACAAGGTCGAGTGCACTTTTGAGGTGGGATACTTGGTACTTTTGAGATTACATCCCTACATACAGTCTTCACTAAATAAAAGTGGTGCAGAAAAGCTAAAACCACGCTTTTATGGCCCCTATAGGGTGATTCAGAGAGTTGGTGAGGTATCTTATGAGCTTGAGTTGTCAGAAGGAAGTAATATCCACAATGTGTTTCATGTTTCATGCCTCAAGAAGGAATTGGGACAACATGTCATTTCTTCGGCAGATTTACCCCCATTGGATGATGAGAGGAAGTTAGTGTTGGTTCATGAGGATGTTCAAGAGTCCGAGAGAGGAAATTCCATAACAGGGTGATCTGACATTACCTTATTAGGTGGAGATATTTTCTAGTCGAGGATGCCATGTGGAAAGGCAACCAGATCTTGCAGCATCCTAACTTGCAGTTGCTTGAGGAAAAGAAATCTCAGGAAGGAAGGACTGTAATGTCCCTTTCCAAATGATCACTCCAGAAGATTGGTGTAATAGCCTAAGTGATTCCCGTAGGCTATAGTCAATTTAAGGAAAGAGGATTAATTAATTATTTGATGTCATCAAGGCGAAAAAATAATCTTTTTAAAAGTAACATTGAGAAATTAAGTTAAAAGGTGTTTTAAGGGACTTTGAGCTTATAAAGTCACTTTACTTTATTAAAAGGGTAAAAGGGTGAGAAAAAGGGTGAAAAAGGAAATAAAAGAGGAATGAGGGCACCCTCTCTCATTGTGCATTTTTATTTTCTAAAAAATGAATTGGAGAGAGCTCTCTTAGATTTGGCTCTTGGGACAAAAAACCCTAGAGAAGAAGATTGGGTTCAATGGTGAGACTATCCACCCTGGCTGATTATGGAGGAAAGATCACTTAGATCTTTTCATTGTGCTCCATGATGGACAATATTTCATCAATTAAAAGCTGAGTTTTTATTTGTGAAGGCCAATTTTACTTGAGAAGGGAAAGCTAGGTTTGTGGCTTCATTTCTTGGGCTAGTGGATTGAGTTTCCTTATCTTAGAGGCTAAGTTACATCTGTTGTGGGAAAAATTTCAATTGTTGGCCAAGTTTCTGGTCAAAGGAGCAAATTTACAACTGTTGGGGGTCGAGTTACCTTCCATTGTTGGGCCAAGTTCTCATTTCTGGGTGAGTTTCATGATTAGAGGGACGAGTTCTTCCTTGTTGGTTGAGTTATCTTCATTGTTGGGAGAGTTCCTTGCTAGAGGACTGAGTTTTCTCTTATTGTGGGCTAATTTCCTTAGATGGAAAGTAATTCTTGTGGCAGAGTTCATGGATGTTCCTGAAGGCATTTTGTTGGGATAGAAGGGTCATTACAACAACCATTACATTGTTATTATTCCCCTACATTATTATATGAATAGTGTCAAACTTAGAAATCATTTTCTAAAGTGAATTGTGATTATTTTCTTTGTAATCATTGTAGATTTGACAATAATAAATAAAGACAGAGGTGTTATTGTTCTTATTGTTCTAAAGTTGTTTTAGCCATTGTTTAGTTCCACTCTTTCCTATCATATTCATTGTTGCAACTAAGTTCTCTTTGGTACAAAAAACATAACACATAACAATAGTAGAAATTGAGATGTTTTAGTGGGATTTGAGTTCAACTACAAAGTGTTTGATGGAACTTCTACACTGCTAAACTGAGTAAAAAAGAAATAATTAGTGGGAATTTTACATTTGGTCGATTTGGTTCCCTTGGTCGACCTGATTTTGGTTGACTCGACTTGGATGACTTGCTTTCATCCGATTCGACTTGGATGACTTTCCTTTCATCCGACTTGAATTAGACAACTTGCATTTCATTCGACTTGACTTGGTTGATTTTCCTTTCATCTGACTCGACTTTTGATTTGACTTCAAACTTGACTTCCAGGAAGTTGATAACCTTATCAATTGGTTGACTCAACTTTGGCTAGGCTGGTCAAATTTCCATAAGCTAATGAGAGCTGATATTATAGTGGATCATAGAGGATTATGTGTTGTTGAGACAAATCAAATGGTATCAGAGCATAAGTCCGAATGCACCTAGTGAGACTTGCATGGTAAGTACTTGCAGTGACTACAAAAGAAGTTTACAAGAGTTTGTTTCCATGGCTAGAGCGAAGTAGAGGGGGACATTATGGAGGAGAAGAGGAAGAAGATCCCAGGGCAAGGTTGGATCAATTTGAGTAGAGTTTGGCCACATTGACATCGATGGTGTCAAGGCTATTGGAAGCAAAGTGAAAGGAAACACCATCAACATAGGCTTGTCATGAAGTCCCCAAGAAAGAATAAAATAAGACAGAGACAAAGTGTAAGACTGAGCCAGAGATGGGAGAGTGCAGCTATAGCAAGACACAAGTACCTTTCATGTGGAGGCCAAGGTCGAAATCAAGCCCTATGCCAGGGAATTGGATGTTATCAAGCTTAAATAATGGCTACATTAGATGGAAGTATAATTCATCATGCATGAAGTAACTAAAAAACAAAATATTGCTTTTGCTCAGTTGAAGCTTGAAGGCCATGCTTTGGCATGGTGGGGGAGTGATGAAGTAAGCAGAGCACTAGGAAATGAACCACCAATGACTAATTGTAGGGTGTTCAAGGACATGATCAAATCCCAGTTTTACCAATAGGATATGAGGAACACCAACAAATAGTATGGCATTACTTCAGGCATATACAAGGACAATTGGTGCAGGAGTTCACGACATAGTTCAGGAAGAGAGTAATTCAGATGAGAGTCTCTCTCAAAAGGATGGACATGTTAGTCAAGTATTTGGGGGAGTTTTTACATTATATTTGTAGAAAACTAATTTTGTCTATAACAAAGATGATTGATGAGGCCAGTATTCAAGAACCGTTCCTTGAGGGAGACAAGAAGAAGCAACAAGCAATCATGCACAAACAACTAGAACCACAAAAGCGGAAACAAAAGAAGAAAAACAAGAAGAGGTGGAATGAGAAGAATATTGTGGCTATAGCACAAGAAGAAACATATTCCACCTAACAATGTAAAGGTTGTGATCGAAAGGGACAGACTAAGGAGAATTGTTGGAAATTACACCTTGAGAAGTGCCCCAAATATTTCCATAAAAAAAAATAAGAAGAAAGCATTGATATCAGTGGATGTTGAGGAACGGGTGGATAACACCTCAGACTCAGACGGAAATATTAATTGCACTAATATTCAGAAAGAGCTAGCATTAGTTGCTTGCAGTCACAAGGAGGAGAAGGCAATGACTAAACTTTTCTGCATTAAAATCCACATGAAGCAGAACAATGTGGATTGTTTGTTTGATTCCAGTTCACAATCCAACTTGATCTCTATGCAAATGGTTGAGAATACTAGGATGGATACTCTAGATCATCCACATCCATAACCACCTAGGCTGGGTAAGGAAATATGTGGAATTGAAAGTGAGTAATCAATGCAAATTTGAGTTTTCTATCGATCAAAATTTTGTTAATGAAGTAGTTGAAGATGTGGTTCCTCTGGACATATATGGAGTCATATTGGGAAGCCCAAACTTGTACGTAACAAGTACCATTTTCAAAAGGAGAGAAAACTAGTATAGGATAGTCAAAGATGGAAAAGTGTATTCCATAAGTGAACACAAGTATAAAAATAAGCTCTCTTTGATCAACGTTGATCATGCTAGAAGAATCATGGGAAATAAAAAGAAGTTTGTCTTGCTATTATTGACAGAAGGAATACAACAAGGAGAAGTTAGTGAGTTGGAGATGAAGGCATCATTGGAAGGATGTATTGGCGAGCATCATCAACAACTACAACAATTGATTGAATCCTATAAGGAAGTGTTTCAAGAGCCTCGTGGACTACCACCCAAGAGAGAGGTTAAACATGAGATTCAGTTGTTGTCGAAGTCACCACTTCCTAACATTGGACTGTATAGGCAGTTTGTCATTGAAGTAGATGAAATAAAGAAGTGGTTGCATCAATTGTTGGAGAAGGGATTCATAAGACCTAATACATCATCATGTGGTTCTCCCATCATCATGGTTCCAAAGAAAGATGGAAGTTGGAGAATGTGCATTGACTACCATGCCCTGAATAAAATCACCATCAAGAATAGATATCATGTGCCAAGGATCGGTGACTTGTTGGATTAACAACAACGATCCAAATTCTTCACTAAGTTGGACCTCAAATCAGGTTACCACCAAGTGAGTATCAAAGCAGAAGATTTGTGGAAGACAACGTTCAAAACAAGACAAGGTTTGTACGAGTGGTTAGTAATGCATTTTTCATTATGGAATGCACCCACAACTTTTATGAGACTTGTGAATGATGCGGTATGCCCCTTCATTGACTCTTTTGTAATAGTATATCTGGATGACATACTAATATTTAACAATACTTGGCAAGAACACTTTTGACATGTGACATGGGTACTAGAGACATTGAAGAAGAATCAATTGATTGGAAACTTGTAGAAATGCAAGTTTGGAAAGACTTCACTGATACATATTGGAAACATGATTGGAGGAGGAGAGTTGAGGGTATATACAAATAATATTTCACCAATGGCCTATTCCCACCAATGTGACATAGGTCAAGAGTTTCATGGGAGAAGCTCAATATCGAAGAAAGTTTATTGTCAACTTTTTCATAGTAGCAACACCATTGCACACCTTGACCACCAAAGGAAAGAGGTATCATTGGGGTAAGACACAACAAAGATCATTTGAAGACTTGAAGAAGAAAATCAACAATGCTCCAGTCTTAACCATTCCAAATTTGTAGCGACTTTTTGAGCTAGAGAATGATGCTAGTGGATATGCATTAGGAGCAGTACTCATGCAGGGAGGAAGCCCTATGTTCTACCATTCAAATTTATTTCATGGACCAGTACTTGACTACCCCATGTATCATAAGGAGCTCCTTGTGATTGTACAAGCAATGAAGAAGTGGAAGATTTATCTCTTGGGAAAATAGATCATCATACACATTGATCATCAACCCCTTCAGTATCTACAAAGTCAAAGCAATATGCAGTAGGTGAGGAATTACAAGTGTTTATGTTTCTTGTAGAAATTTCATTTACTGATTAAATACAAGAAAGGAGCCACAAGTAGGCTAGTAGACATGCTCTCTCAACTGCCACCGAAGAAGATTGCATTAGTTGGAATGATATTGAAGGTTTAGCCTTTCACTCATGAACTTCTAAGTGAAGATTATGAGGGAGATGGATATTTTAGAGGAGTATACAAGCAATTGAAGGAGAGGTCAGTCACTGCCATGGAAGGAAATGAATACCACCTCCAAGAGGGACTGTTGTACAAGCTGGATAAACTATGCATACCTCGAGACAAAATAGTTCAATTGATGAGAGAAACACACACTTATAGGTTGTTGGGAATTTTGGCATGTCAAAGATAGTGTTGAATCTACAACAGTATGTGTATTGGCCAAAGATGTAGAAGCAGGTGGTAAATTTTGTTAGAGAGTACATCCTTTGCAGCACCAACAAGCCAATCAACTGAAAACTTGGTTTGTACATGCCATTTCTAGTACCAAGTAGGCCTTGGGAGAGCATCTCTGTGGATTTTGTTGGAGGTTTGCTTATGACTCATAGAGGCCATGACTAATTGTTTGTTGTGTTATAAGACTTTGACAAAAAGTGTGTGCTCATTCCTTGTAATAAGACAATCTCTGGATGAGAGGTATCTAAAATATTCTTCAACCATGTTTGGGTACATTTTGGATTGCCAACCTCTGTCATATCTGATCAGGACAACAAGTTCTTGGGTAGATTTTGGATAGCGCTTTGGAAAAGAATGAATACCAATTTGAAGTATTCCACCACTTTCCATCCTCAGACTGATGGAAAAACTGAGGTTGTGAATAGACACGGGTGCAGTTTTTGAGAGGTTAAAAATACCAAACAACCAAAGACTTAGGACGAGCAACTAGTCTACATTCAACACTCCTACAATAGAGCACTCCATTCTTCCGCCAATAAGTCTCCTTTCAAGAATTGTTTTGGTTATTTACCTCCTTCACCATTTGATATTGATTTTGGATAGCAGAAGGAAGAAGTAAGGCTACAAGGAGATGAACATAAGGAAATCACATTCATGGAAAAGATCAGGAAGATACATCTAAGGGTTGATGAGCAGCTTGAGAAGATCCAATAGTTGTATAAAGATGGGCATGATCAACATAGGGAGGATCACAAATTCCACATTGGAGAAAAGGAGTGGCTCTATCTTTGCAAGGAATGAATGCAAGGAGAAGCAAAGAAACTCAAGCCCCTTAGATACGAACCTTTTGACATCATTGAGTAGGTGAATGAGAATGCCTTCAGGTTGAAACTTCCATCTTATATGCAAATCAACTCAATAGTGAACATGGAATGTTTGAATTTGTTTGAACCTTCCATGCTTAATGGGGAGGAAGAACATCATTTTCTTCCTACTATTGAAGAACTTGCACCTCATGGTCATGAGGAGTTGAAGGAAGACACAATTTTGCAGCACAAGGTGCAGGAAAATCACAAAGGACAACAAGAAATGTGGAAGATTGGTCTCAAAGGATAGACTTCAAGGAAAGTGAAGTGGTATGAGAGGAACCTGATTGCAAGCAAGTTCCCTCATCTATCCTTAGCAACTTTTGGGGACCGAAATCCTCTCAATGAGGAGGTGTGATCCAAATCAAATTCAATAAGAAAAAATGGCTATATGCACAGGCTCTAAGATGATTGACACAAAAAATGTTTTAGGCTATGGAAAATGAAGGAGATCAACTTGTTGGTGTGAATGGCCCCATGCCATCATGATTGATGACCATTTTTGTATGTAATGTATGTAAAGTAATGCATTATATTGTTGTATGTAAATAAATAATGAGACTTTCATGATACCTTTTCCACATGGGAGAAATATAAACAAACAAAGAAAAGAAGGATAAATAGATTGGAGAGAAGATGAAGTGTTGGGGATGCATGACCTTCCATTCATCCTTCCAGTCGACTCAATCTTCTATATCATGTTCCCCACAATGAGAAAGAGGTTCTTTGGGCTGCGAATGATGTAAAGAGGCTACCCAGATGTCACTGAGGAGCATATAGATGAACCAAAGAGCTTGTAACTTTCCCATTGTTGAATAATAAAGAGCATGGATGAATCCAAAAGAATGTTTGTTTTCCCATTGGGTTTCCAGGGGAAATTTCAAGTTCATGTGCGAATTTTGTTTATGGATGCATTGTATATGAATGGTAAATGGTGTGAAATGTAAATTAATGGTTGTCTATGTATTGTTTAGCAAAGAGAAACTTGTCAATTATGGTTGAGCTCATTTTATATGAATATCGTCCTCATGGGTTAGTAAACCAGTCCAACAACTCTTTATCCACACCCATACATCCATTTGGTAGTTGGAAATCGGCGACCCTCTTTTTCGAGCCATTTTTATTTACTTGGGGGTTGCTAATTTCGTTTTAAGAATCGTTGGGGATTTTGTCCCACTCCCATAGTGGGTTTCGTTGCTACCTGATGTTCACACTTGTTTGTGGGTCATGATTCACATATAGAAATTGCTGGGGTGTTTTCTTTTTCCTGGAAGTCATATATAGACCATACTTCACTATATGGTGTTGTCAGAACATTTGTTATTTTAGCCAAACATTTTTCTCTGCTATTGAATATTAAACTCACCCTCCAAACGTTTTTTTACTTGTTGTTGGTTACCAAAATCACCCCTAAACGTTTTTTCACATTGTCAGTTTCTCAAATCAACCTTTCAGAGGTTTTCCTTCACTATTGGTCACCGAATTCTCCCTTTACCTATTTTTTTAACCACTGGTTGACTCATTCTGACTGGGTTTTCTTTTGGCCATTTTTCCTCTTCCTTATTCAATTGACAACAATGTCTAGTTGACTAGATCCTCCCATTGATCAAATGGGTTTTCATTTGGTCTAGTTGGTTCCCTTAGTCGACCAGAATTTGGCCGAGTCGAATCAGATGACTTGCTTTTGTCTGAATCGACTTGGATGACTTGCCTTTCATCTGACTCCACTTGGACAACTTGCCTTTCATCCGAATCCACTTAGTCGATGTACCTTTCATCCATCTTGACTTTCGATTCGACTTCTGACTCGAATTCCTAGAATTTGACAACCTTATCAATTGGTTGAATCAACTTTGTCTAGGCTGGTTGAGTTTCCATAAGTTGATGGGAGTTGAGATTATAGTGGATTGCAAAGGATTTTTTGTTGGTGAGACGGATAGGCTATAAGCCTCTCGTTTATGGATCAATATCTTACATGCTATTGTAGTTCAATTGTTATAACTTCTTCTTCTTCTTTATGACCTTCATAACTTTTGTAATCCAGAATGGACAACCACATAGATCTTTAGTCGCTAAAACTGCAATTGTGAAACCCTCCTTTATATCCTGTATCGATCCCCTTAAAGGTCATCCATGGCTTCATGTTATGCATGTAATATTTTAGACCCAATACACATTTATCTTGCCTCTAGTCAGAAAGACTTAATAGCACCTTGAGATCCATGTTGCTCAACAACAATTCTTTCTTCATGTTCAGTTGGCATACTTTATGGCCAACTAAATGGAGTCTTCAAAAAATATATCCATATGTTGAGCTTGAAATTATGTCACTTTGATCATTGAAAAAATAATCTCACCAAACAAAATCAATAACATCAAAGTACTCATATGTATCTTGAATAGACTTTTTTATTTCATCCAAGCATTCAAAATAATGTACATCTATATTATGTCTTTGTGTGTTATGGATTTTAGCCATTGATTGCAATAACAATAATTTTGATGCACAAATTTAATGATCTGGGAAGAACTTCATTAATGAAAAACCTAATGAAGTCTCCATTGTACATTAGTTCAGTACATGCTTACTCCATATAAGTGTTTTCCCATCAAACTTTTTGATACAAAATTGATGATGCAAGTTAATGTCAATAGGGGGACTCTCAATAGAAAGCTTCTAGGGAGATATCCAAGGGGAGACAGATTCTAAGAATTTCCCTTACCAACCCTTGCTCCTTCCTTCCCCTCCCTTTAAAAAAAATAGAAAAAAAAAAGAACCTGCAAAAAAAACTAAGAAGAAAACCTCAAAAAACTATAACTAAAAAGAAAACTATTAAAAACAACAAATTGAAAATAAATTTTTTTTTTTAAAAAAAGTGACTCGTGCAAAGGGAGGGGTGAGGGGAATTGATTTCCCCCACCACCCACCCCACCCTTTCTTCTCCTCCTTTATTCCCCATCCCTCTATTCCCCCCTCCTTCCCTCCCATTCCTTGCTAATGTCACCACTTAAAGTGACGAGTTACATGTGGAGAGAAGGGGAAAGGGAGGGAGGTGTGGAGGGAAGATTCCAGTGCACCACCCCCCTTGCCCTCCAACAACCTCGGTATTTTAATTTTAATTTTGTCATTTTTCACTTTTAAATTTTTAATTCTTAGAATTTTTGTTTGATTTTTTGTAAATTTTGATGTGATTTTTTTTTTTAGTCTTTTTTTTTTTTAAGTTTTCTTTTCTAACAATCTATATGAATTATTATTTATTCATGTTACAAGGTTAAACCTAATATTCATAACTCCAATAGCATCCATTTATGAGTGTTATTGAAAGTATACATCTTGTATGTTGGACAAAAGATGATACATATGACCATGTTCTCATCAATGAAAAAGTTGTAGTTGGACATAGTCAATTATTGACTTATGATGTTGTGGTATTGACTTATGATGTTGTGGTTAGAAAACTATCATATCATGAAAATTATTTGATTGGAGATCTTGTAAACATTTATCAAAAGACACAAGTATTAATTAATTATTTTATAGATACATTTTCAAGTGAAGGAGATTGGATATTGGATTTGTTCTTAAGTTCAAGTAAGATTTATGATATAATAGATATGAAAGCATACTTCTATATTTATCATTTTTAAATGATGTTTGTTTACACTATTTTACTAAATTATTTTTCTCTATTTGGTGATTAGGTAGAAAATTAGTATGCTACTAATAGAAAGGGAGAAATTGCATATCCATTGAAAATGATACACTACAATGCAATTTTATTAAGCAAAAATGTCAAAGAAGCCTCAACCACCATTGAAAGGGTTGTTTGAAAATGATCGCTTTGGACAACTTGTGGACATAGAAGACCCAAATGAAGAGTAGAATGATGTTCAAGAATAAATTCAATCTCCTCAAATAAAAATATACTTTGGTCTGTGGCTCAGGCTATAATGTACCTAAGGAGGATAATATGGGGTACTTAGGGAGGTACCCAAGGGGACAATGAATGTAATGTGGCCATAATAATGGAATATGCCCACTAGGTAGTTGAAGTGTAGTAAAGAGGCCCACTATGTAATTAAAAGGAAATAATATAATAATAAGGGGTAGTTGGCATAGACCCCTCCAAATACTCATGAGAAAGTATAAATACACATGAGTATCATCATATTGGAGGTGTGTTGGATGTATTGTTTTTAAGAAAACAGGACTTGTGGAGTGATTCCTTCCATAATAAGTATTTGATGGTGTTACCCTAACTTAAGGGTTCTTCATCTCTATATTCTTATGTTGTTCAAGATGAATGTTTTAGTATCTTTGGATTTTAAGGGTTTATTTCTAAATTTTTACGATTTATTCTCCCTTATATCTATCAAGGTTTATTACACAACCCTCCTTAGTTCTGCATTTTATGCTTCACATCCACAATTGGATGAGATTAGGACCATTAGCTTGGTTTTATTTGTGGGGTGGGTGAACTCTTCCTGGGATTTTGTCATCTAGTCCTCTCTAAATCTCAATCTTTCCTCTGCCCCTTACCACTACTTCATTTTGACCACCCTTGTCTTGCTTCCACATTTGATGATGCCGAAATTTGGCAATCAAATGGGCCCATAGACTAACAAAAGGGGGATTTGAATGGTGTCTAGGAAAAACACCAAAAAATCCATTCCTCATAAACCTTCTCGATGCATAACCAAAGACCAATGGTAGCCAACGATTACCACAATCATTTTTCTTCTGAAATGAAGGAGATGGCACATATACAAAACTTAATTATGCAGAAAAGAAATAATCTCTCCAAAGCCCAAATTGATGTTGAATTCAAGTATTGGATTCCTGATACTAGGTTTTCTAATATAATGGACACCAAACTCTTTAGTCTTACCAAAATATACTATATAAACAAAGCCTTTATAGTCGATACAATGGAGGAAAAAGGGAAGCAACTGTAGGCTATCCTCCACAAACTGGACCTGCTGGATAGGAATTATGAGGCTATCTATAGAGAAATATTTGGTATTGGCATCAATGCATCTGACCCTCAGGAAAACAAGAATGATCCTCTAGCACCAACTGAGAACAGAGAAGGATTGGAAGGCACATCCTCCAACCCTGATCTAATTGAAGAAGATCCTACAGTACATGGAGCTACCCAGAGCAGGTAGAAGTGGTCACACAACCTCATAAGCTGGTCAAATAAGTTTTGTTTTGTCATGGAAATTGTCTTGAGATGAACAAATATTTTCACGTGGTTTCTACTTTTTATCTCTTAGTATGCTATAAAAAATATATAGGCTTTACTATTTTCAAGTATTTAAAAGTTCAAATGCTTGTCTAAACATCAAGCACTGATTTTTTGAAATATTGCAGTCTTGGTTTCTCAGGTGGCAAGCCACAAAAAATCATGATTATAATATTTTTTGTAAAATATTAATATAAATACCATCTAGCTCGTCAATTGGGTCTAGCTCGTGTGGTTGTGGGATGGAGTATTATCCTCTCCGCCTAGGTTTTATTCCCATTAATGACATGTTGAGCTCATTATGAGTAAATTGTTGCAATGGATTCAAGCCCTATTGTTGATATGGCATTGTCCAATGAAGAATATAGGGTTTACCCTGAGAGTTGTTATCTGGAAAAAAAAGCCCAGCTAACTTACAGAAAAATGTTAATAAAAATGAAATTATATATTTTAAAACAAGAACATTTTACAATGAGAGTTGATATTATCATTTTATTTTCTTGTTTCTATGTTGGTTTGGATAATACCCATTATTTTCATTCATTTTTCTATTTGTATGTTTTATAGCAACAAAATGAGTTTAATGTTATAGATGGATGACATATTAATGAACCAAAGTGATAAAGAAGGGAGTATATAAACAACAAAAGTAGTGGAAACCTCATAAAATTAATCAAACAAGTACAAGAAATAGTTTTTTTTTTTGTCCTTTATTGTTTTGTTACCCCGTTGTTATGTGGAATTCAAATCTTATTTTGTTGTTTTAAAATAATAAAAGGAATGACCTAAAACATCGTGGGAGGAAAGAATATATAATTTTACAATATTAAGAAGGTGGAGGATAACAACTTGTACTTTCTCCTGAACTAACTTGCCTCATAACACTAACAATCTTTATAATATATTAACTCATGAAAATCAAATAAAGCCTAAAAAGGTTTTCTCCTTTCTCTTCAATTATAAAAACAATATAATGAAACATACTAATATAATGAAACAATATTATAAAAACAAATATTTGGGATAGGCTGGAAGAGATAAAAGTGTCTTTCGAGTTGAGGGCTAGTACAATAAGGTTGTATAAAATTTTTATTGCTAAGTTCAGGAACACTTAGGGTTGGTCAAAAGAAATTAATTGCAATATTGAAGTTAAGCAAGGTTGTCAATTATCCCCTACCCTTTTTGGCATATACATTGACACATTAGAAGATTGTTTGGAAGAAGCAGGTTGTGTTGGCCCAACGCTCACTGGTATAGTCATCATTCTTCTTCTTTACACTGATGATATTGTTCTTATGGCAAGGAGTCCTCAAGGATTTCTTCTCTAATACGGGTACATGACTATTAATATTGACAAAACAAAAATCATGATAATTAAATCCAATAATATCACATATGATACTTTTGTATGTGACAACAACAACTTGGAGGAAGTCATACAAAAATCTCAACATCTATATTCATCACAAGCTCATCTGGAATTATAGCATTGAGAAAAGGATAAATGGAGGGTGGAAAGCTTATTATGGTCTTGAAAATAATTCTAAATCAATGGATCTTTGGGTATGGGATAAGAAAAAAACTCTTTGAGACTCTCATTGCTCCTGTTATTTTATATGGATGTGAAGTTTGGGGATGTAGTATCTCTAGAGAGTCATGGAGAAAGATAGAGCGGATTGCAAAGAATGTTATAACCCATAATCTCAAAATTAAAGGAAATACACCCTATCCTATCCTCCTCATAGAAGCAAGAATTCCCCCCATTTAGAGCACAACTATGATTATATACCTATTGTATAAGAAAAGTTAAACAACATGGAAGACAATAAGCTCCATAAAATTGCTTCAAAATCCAGCCACAACTACTTTCAACTCAAGTGGGGATGACACAATGATGCTCAATCTTGGCTAAACCATTGGGGAATAAAGGAAGAGATCATATTGCAGAATAAGGATAGTATTAAAAATATTATTACATCAAAATTTAAGGAGAAAATATGGTACAATAAAAAGTTAGAGGGAAAAAAGAAAATTAATATATTATAAGGAGGTAATCAACCATAATCCTTAAGATATTATGTATGAAAATACTTTATAGCAAATTCCATTTATTAAAATTAAAAACTTTGTTAAATGTGTATTATAGGTATGACCATTAACACTCATAAAATGAAAGTTAGGATAATTAAATAAAAAAAAATATCACTTATGTTAATTTTGTGTATGATAACAAAAGATCGGAGGAGGTAACTTCAAACAAATATCTCATAATCTATCTTCATCACAAACTCAACCTGAACTATAGCATTGTGAAAAGGAAAAATGGAGGGTGGAAAGCTTATCAAGAGCTTGAAAACAATTGTAATTTAATAGACCTTTGTCTATGGGATAAGAAGAAACTCCTCTTTGAGACTCTTGTCACTCCTATTATCTTATATGGTTGTGAAGTTTGGGGTTGCAACATCTTTAGAGAATCGTGGAGAAAGATAAAGCAAATCCAAAAGTGTTTTATAAATTATAATCTCATAATCAAAGACAATCATGGATAAATTTAAGGATGAAAATTTATATTAAAATGTAGAAACATGGGCTAATCTTACTAGTCCTTAAAATGCAAAATGTAAAATGTTTGGCGACAGTTTTGTAAAAATATTCAAATTTCTAAGGATTTATATACTTTCTATAAAATTTTGGCGATTTTTGAGTAAAATAATTTTATTCTATGGAATCTGGGAGAATTGTTTATAGAAAAAATGAAAATTGGCGAATTTTTGTTTTGGGTAAAACCATGGAAAATTAGCCCATTTGCGAAATTTAGCCCCTTAAATCATCTATGTAGGAAATACACCCTATCCTATCCTCCTCATAGAAGCGAGTCTTTCCCCCATCAAGAGCATAACTACGACTAGTTATCCAATGTACAAGACAAAGGTAAACAACATGGAAGATAGGAGGCTTCTTAAGATTGATTCAAACTCTAGTCAAAACCACTTATGGCTCAAACGAGGCTAGCATAAAGATGCCAATTCTTGGCTAAATCATTAGGGTATAAAGGAAGAGGCCACTCTGTAGAATAACGATAATATTAAACATAGTATTGGATCTAAATTTAAGGAGAAATTGTGGTGTGATAAAGAATCAAAGGACAAATAGAAATGAAGGTACCATAAGGAGGTGATCAATCATAATCTAGAAGATCAAAAGTATTTGTTTGTTTTGAGTAGCTTAAAGAAGAAAATCAACATTGAAAAAATAAGGACAAACTTTCATGAGCTCCATATTGAAACAGGGCATTGGAAAATTCCTAAAATATCATGGGTTGAAAGAACTTGACATATTTGTGACACTAAGAGGGTTGAAGATGAAAATCACTTTTGCTTAGATTGTCCTGCTAAGAATGTTTCTCTTAAAGCTTTTCGAGCATGGAAATAGAATAAACACTTCTTTTAAAGCTCGTTTAGATACCATCAATTCTCGGGACATGATACAAAATATCACTTGTTTGATAAACATGTTGAATCTTTAAGTAGTTATATGAGTAATAGTTGGTGTTATGTCAAGGCATATTAATTGACCCATGTAATACACAAGTGAGGATAATAATTATCAAAGGAAAAGATTGGTTGTGGGTGTCGTATGTCATAACTTATGCACACACGTAGAGTATGATCATATCACTAGTAGATGCTATATCCATGTGGAATTTGTTATCACATGCTATATTACATGACATTATTAAACATCTCCCCAACATTATTGTTTATATAAATTTACTTAATGTGATAGTACATACTACGCCATTTATTCTTTTCTATAATATATCAACATCAGATTCAATTATATAAAGTAAGATATGTACACTTTCATAAACTAAACAATCAAATTGTTATACAAATGAAATCCCTTATTCCATTAGGAAAAAAATTCGCATATATTAATTTAACAATGGATAAAACTAACAAGTTAAATTAAATCAATATTCTTATTATTTAATAAACACTATATTCAGCTAACATTTACATAAACCTTTACAATATATTTCCAAAAACTTAAAAAAAAACAAAAAACTAAACTTCCCATAACATTTATTATTAAAAAGTTTTATATAATTAAAAAACCATTCAACTTATATTTTATATAAGTCAAATAATTAATCACATATTAAGTTTTCTTGTCTTGATATATAACTTTTGCTTATATTTCACAAAATAAAACAACTTATCTGAATGCATTCATGTGCACATGTACAAAATAGAACCGTCGAGTATATGTTTTTCTATTCGAGGAAGAGTGCGACAATTTTCTTTTATCAACTTTTAGTTTCATTGTTTATTATTTCTGTTTAAATGAATAATAAACATATTTAGATATATTTTGTTATAATAAATGTTAATATTTATCTATATACATAGATTTAAAAAATCATATAAATAAAGAAAAGTGTAAAATGTAAAAAATTATATTAACATAATTTCATTAATCCATAGTGTAAAATGTAAAAAATTATATTAACATAATTTCATTAATCCATAGTGTAAAATGTAAAAAATTATATTAACATAATTTCATTAATCCATATAGCAGTAATATTTGTTTATTACTTATACGATACTTTATTCCAAATATTTCGAAAATATGTAAAGGCAATGTGACAATGATAATGACATATATAAAAATCAATTCCAAGAACATGTGACAATGCACATGGCTATATTCTAGTACATGTTTATGTTTCATCTAGTAAAACATGGATAAATAAGTTGGTGTAATGCTCCCCATGTCATGAACTATCGTTTATTCCAAGTTACCATTAACTTAATTAGTGAGGAAGATTGAAGTTTTTCATGTATTATGAATTCGTATAAATTCGAATTGATATTAAGGATAATAATAATAATTTAATTTTAAGGTTATGATTAAGTTAGATATCAAATTGGTATATATGATTATCTTGTTTGTGGGATAAGGGATCTTCTCCATGCAACGATTTGATTGCTAAAGTGTATGGAGGTATATATATCGTATCCCTTTTGGATTTGGATTTGGACTTGTGACCTCTTAGGAGGTGTTGGAAATGTAAGCAATTAGGGTTACTTACTTGACGAATATGAATAGTCAAGTAATAAGAAATATTATTAGAAGTCCAAGAGACCTTGAAAGATGAATCCAAAGATGACATCGATGTATTTATATCTGTATCATATTGATGAATCAGAGCACTTCACGCTTATCCATTTCGTGTGTCCAACATGACGAAACACATGTTCTTAACCAATAGACCCTCTTAGACCCATGTTATATTGTGAGTACAATTAACTTATAATAATTTGTTACACACTTCCAAAAGAAACCCTAAATAAAATAAGAATAAAAAGGAAAACTTGTAGACAATGGAGGAAAGCATACAAACCTAGAAAGACAGAGACATTTCTATAGCAAAAGACCCAGCCATGGCGACAAACTCGAGGATGACAATGCACACCCTACTCAATGAGACTTGAAAAAGCAGGAAAATAAAAGAAATGCTTTTGTTCTGATAAGTTATAACCATCCACCTTAACACAAAATAGTTTCAATGCTTATTGTTATGCTCCCACAGAGGGAGGTGCCAAAATCATCACTAAAACCTCCACTGAAAATTTGAAATGTATTGTTAATCCCCATAAGATGTACCTCCTCATGCATGGGATAATGTAGTTCTTGATGCATGATATAACACTAGGGATAATTCCCAAGAAGAAAGAGATACTTGGGATGAAAGAGATACTTGTGACAAGGGAGTGGGTGAGTCAACCACATGCCTCACAATCTCTATCAATCTTTGGTGAGTTAATATCTCTCAGATGCATGGAAGGGGAGTACATCTGATCAAGAAGGGGATAAATAAGTCATATTCTTGACATTCCCTAGATTGTGTGGAACACATCTCATTGACTTCCATTCTCGAGGTTGAATGTATGTACTCAACACCTTCAACAATTGTCCACCTAGTTTGGGAGAGTGACCATTAATTCAACATTATAATTGTGCTCCCCATTTTCTCTAAACTTTGTGTTTCCTCCAACTGTAGTCACTACTATAAAGAAGTCAACCTCAAGCCTAAAGTTGCTATAACAACATATTGGTAGGGAAGAAGGAACATCGATAGGGAAGAAACCAAATAGAAATACAAAATAGTGTTGCATGCATAATTGGAAGTGGAACATACAACTAAAACGATGATACGATGTGTCCTACTCCCTTTGGAGCTACATACCTAGGTGATTTGGTTACAACGATGTCATAACAATTGGACCAATCCAAGTGTTGCGTTATCCTAGTAAAAAATGACGGGAGGGATTGTCTACCATTTGTAATTGCATTTTCCTGCATAAGAATACACCTAGAGAACCTAGACCTAGAGAGGGTACCTTGGCAACAAAGAGTTTAGCTTCGAGTCATGAGCTTTCTACTTATAGGAAGGATTTTAGGCTTAAAAGTAGTGAAAGAGAGCTATTAGCAAGGCTTAATGGTTGACAAAGGGCTAAGAGCATAGAGAGGGAGTGGTGCATCTTTAATGGAAGTAATTAGTGGTTTAATAGATGTAATGAGGTATGTTGAGACCTAAATCTCTCAATGTTTAAGTGATGTTGCAAGAGTGATTATAATTCTCTTAAGATAATACAAGATACATGATTATATTCTCATCCTAATGTGTGGTCACGAATTTGTATTGTAGYGTATTGCTTGCATGAACTAATTACATAGGATAAGTTTTTAGCATTATCGACTTGAGATTAAATTCTCAAGTGTCTACTCATTAATTGATTTATTATTATTATTATTATGACATAGATAAAGCTACATTGAAACAGTGACTAACATCTACATAAAAARCATCCAATACCTAAATCAAAATTAAGTTTATGAGATTGTTCTTTTTTTATAGTAACATTGTTTTACTCTTGTTTATTGATGACTTGTTTTCTATTTATGTGTTTGTGGAATCGTCAATTGGTTTTGTGGATAAATCAAAATTAAATTTATGAGATTGTTCTTTTTTATAGTAACATTGGTTTACTCTTGTTTATTGATGACTTGTTGTCTATTTATGTGTTTGTGGAATCGTCAATTGGTCTTGTGGATGTTCTTGACGTCATTATAAAAGCATTTGTAGAGCCATTTTCAACAGTTTATAATGTAGGTTAAACATTCCAAATTATGACTAGTCAATATACCAAAGAACTATTTACAATAAATGAGAAGAATACTAAATAAGCACTTGGTAAAGATATCAAAAGATCGTCATATATTTAGTTAACTTGATATTTTTCTCATTTTTACATTAGAATTGATGATGTTGATTTATTTTGTTAAGCCCTAATGTTGGCCCATTACCCCTTAATTGGGGCATATTAGATTAGTAATGCTATTTTATTTATGTCGGCTTTAGGCCATTAGTTGTAATTTAGATTAGTAATGTTATTTTAATTATGTTGGCTTTAGGCCATTATTTGTAATT
>JASDQU010884766.1:38925-55151 GCA_032191745.1 Picea mariana
TCCATAACGACCTTTTTTGAATTGCTTTTCTATTTGGTGGGAGTTGTTGATCTCAGGTGAGCTTGTCATGATGTCTTGGAACTTATTTTGTTGTCCCTCCTATTGGAATTGCAAGGTGAGGTCCTTAAAATCCATGTGAATAGGGATGATAGTGCATAACCTTTCAACATCAAACACAATGTCACAACCACCCATGTCAAAAGAAAACATATGGGATTCCAGGTGGTATAGAACAATTTGTAGGCACACATTTTCACAACTACCCCACATTTCATAGAACCACCATTGACAATCATGATTTAAAAATTATTGATTGCATGAATATAGAAATTGATTTTTTGGGAAAGAAGGTAATGAATAAAGTTATTTTAGATTTTAACCTTGTATAATAAATTACTACAAATAGATTCTTAATAAAAAAATAAAATATACAATGACACACACACACACACACATTACACAAAGATTTTACCTAGGAAACCCAAACTAGGAAAACCAACAACCTGTTTAGAGACACACCTCTGATATTTTATTCATTGTCATCCTTCATTGTTTACAATAGAATATATAGGATATCGTGACATCCAAACCCATAACCCATTGACCCAGATTAGTCAACAACACTAATTCCTTAACCGAAATGAGAAAACCATCAGTGAAAATCTTGTGTCGAAAAACCACCAAAAAATGGATAAAAAAAATTTCCAAAATATTTTTCAGGGGCTCCACCCCCTATTCCCCTTTTCTCCCATATCAATGCACAACACATGGGACCAATCTTGAAAATAATATAACAAATACCCAACAACTATGGGTGATGCCACTTGTTAGCACATAAACTTGTCAAAGTCTTGTGGGTTGTGGTTTCCACCTAGGTCTATAATTTTGCCTATTCTTCATCCTTTTGCAGACCCAATTGTAGGTTTTTATTCTCGGCTTATAGTTTTATTATGTTTTCATTCATCCGTTTAACCGACCTGTTTTTCCTTATCAGATTTCCTGAGAAGTATCGGCCATAAGCCTTTCTGTTTTCCATAAAATCGATCACTTCTCTCTCTTTGCCTATGTCATTGATCCTTTTTGTTTTCCTGAGCCCTCAACCAGTCATTCAAGTAATCTACACAGGCTACAGTCGTGAACACCAAGTGCACCACTTAGAATAGACTGATGTGGTCTCGGTTCAAGCGAGAGAGCAAGATCAATTTTCAACGGTGGAGATCCATCGAGTAGATCGGATCATCGACCATCAGGCAATCAAGATCAGAGAGTTGCTTGAAGTTTAGCGTCATCCAGAGGTCTGAAACCACGAGGCTAATCCTAGCCATTGGATCTGGGAGAAAAATGTGGCGTAGAATCAAAATTTCGATGAATTGCAGGATGGAGCAGTCAAAAGGCAGAGTCACAAGGACTCGCGAAGCATAAAGTCACTAAATAATCTGGGTCATCCATTCCAGTAAGACGCATGGCACCAGATCCGAACCATGGAGAAAGTCATTTCGAGAAGGCCAAAGTGAGAAGTGTCGATATCACAGGTCCCAAAATGTTGATATTATCTAGGTCATTTGATTCAAAGGGATGCATGTCACCCAATCCGAGCAATCGAGATTTCACAACTCGGGGTTTTTAGCATGGAACAGAACGTGAAATCCTGAAACGCCTAGGAATTAGGCCCATGATCACAGCCCAGGGTCATATGAAAGCAAGGCCATAAAGGAAGGTAGGCATATGATTAAGATATAGGAAATCGAGTTCATTCGAGAAGATGATCATGGCCATTAGGTTCAAAGAAAATCCTACCGTTGATCCAGATGGGCATTTTTGCGATTTCAAGCATCAGGATATTTGAAATCAAGGGGAGTGAAAACTT
Organism: Picea mariana; assembly: GCA_032191745.1. Classification (NCBI taxonomy): domain Eukaryota; kingdom Viridiplantae; phylum Streptophyta; class Pinopsida; order Pinales; family Pinaceae; genus Picea; species Picea mariana. The sequence goes on from JASDQU010884766.1 coordinate 40,793, forward strand.
CTGAAATGAGAAATCTCAAAATTTCATATGGGATAAAAAAGAGGTCATGTACCAAGGTCACGCGAGGTGAGGAAAAGATCTTCTGAAAGGATCAAAGCACCCGAGTCGGTCACCGAGAAGGATCTGCATGGCCTCGAGGTGCCAGAATTGACTCAAAGGAGTCGTGAGCTCGACTGTAAAATTCATGGGTGTTAGGTCTCACCTTGATCCCTATGAAAGTAGTTAATGAAAATGGGGAAGGTGGTTGAAACCTCATTTCAGCACATAAATCAAAAGCATGGAAAATTTGGCCGTGCAGGGCAGGTTGTCAGCCGAAAGTTCCCTGTCATGGATTTTCACGTGAAGACGATGCCGATTTGATCTTGTGTCTGACAAAATAATGCAAGTGCAGCCTGACATAAGAATATGCAGATGCCAAGCCTTGAATAAAGTGACCAGAGCACGCTTCTGTAGGGAGCAAGTTTCTTTGAGTATATATGCTTAGTTTTTATATTTGGTAATTGTCGATGGTAGAGAAAAGCTCCCAATTTGTAAAGTTTTAATGAACACTCTGGTTCTCTGGTTATGCTTTGTAATCTGAGATTTATTGTTTAATGATAGTGATGTTTATTTCTCCCTCTTGTTTCCCCTGATACTGAAAGAGTTCATGATTGACTAATTCACCTGAATTATTGTGACTACATTATGATGAAAGTTTGATTATAGTGATGTTATAATTTCTTTCATTTCCTTTGAGACTTGAATTCAAGAAGATCTTGTGTCTAATTTTTTCCTCCTAAGCTACCAGAAGACCTAATGTTTTTGGCAGACCTCTACATTTTCTCACCAAATTCTCCCTCGTACTCTCCCTTACCACAACCTACTGATCGAAATTAAACCAAGACCTCACCTGCTTGTGCATATCAGTCCAATTTTATGAGTTAAGACGATATTTTCCTGAGATTGCACCCATTTGAACCTCTTATAACCAACCTGTGACATAAAAATGATGGGTACTAGGCTTACCTCTGCCGCAATCTAGAGTTGACTTTTGGTGCTAACATTTCTGGCGCCGTTGCTGGGGACGAAATTGAATATTTTCCTTGGGATTGAACGACAAATCTTGCTAGTTCTAAAGGTGCGACAGAACTTAATACATCAAATATTGCAACTGTGCACCTAGCAACTCCACTGTGGTGACTCCATTGTTTCATTTGTGGCGTCTAGAGGCTGACACATGAGGTCTACTCCACAACTGCCTTTAGCAACGCCTGAAGCTGACCTAGAGAAAATTGTCAGAAAGGGAAATTCCCCTTGAGAAGGTGCTTCTACTGCTGAAATAGATATTTTTGATGATTTTCACTGTCCTCCTTTAGAAAATCCGATATCGGCTTCTCCTTCTTCTATTATACTGTCTGTTGTAGTTTCATGAAGTTTAAAGTTTTGGATTTTTCCCCTACTGGTCTGTGTTTGGAGGGAGAAATCCTTGTCACTCCTCTGTCTCCTGAAGTTGTACCTTGGTCTAGACCCCAGACCTCAAAATACTTTCCCACTCTAGGTTTTATTACTCCTCCTCATGTTAGAGTTACTGATTTTGTAGAAGGGGAATCCTCTTTTCCTTCAAGCCCTGTAGCCTTTTCTCCAAATCCTCTTGTATTTCCCTTTCCTCTCAGAAGCTCAGTTCCAGTCTCCCTTGTTCAAACCCCTCCCCCTTCTAGTTCTACTCCACCTATCATCCCTATGGTAGGTGCCAATCCTCCTAGGAATAGAATGGATGCCATAGTGGCTAGAAGATATGCCCCTCTAGTCCTACCTCAACCAATGAATGCTCTCCCTGCTGGAGATTACCTAAAGTATATGCCCAAGTTCATAGGAGAGGAGGACATAATTGCCGAAGAACACCTTGCTGCCTTCTACAGTTATGCATACAACCTTAATATTGAAAATGAGGATGTATGGATGAGAGTCCTTGTCCAGAGCCTTGATGGTGAGGCTAAGAAATGGTTTAGAAGGTTGACCCCTAGATCCATTACTGGGATTGAGGACCTAGATTATGTTTTCTTGAGGAAATGGGGGGATAAAAAATACTTTATGTATTATATAACATAATTTAGTTTCTTGGGGATAAAAGAGGGAGAATCTGCCTCCTACTTCTCCAAAAGATTCAATAAAATGTACAGTAAGATACCTATTGAGATACAACCTAAAGAAGTCTCTGCCAAAATTACTTACGCTAGCAATTTTGACCTCGATTTCTACCTCCTGTTGAGAGATAGAAGAGCTACTTCCTTGGCTCATATGTAATATGAAACCCTAGAAGTAGAATCCAATGTATCGACAGTTGACAGACTTAAGAATAAAGACAATAGAGGGAGAGGGAGAGTTAAGGCCTCAACCTTTGGTTCTTTTGCATCTCACCCTCAAGTAGATGAATTGACCAAGATGGTAAAGTCTCTGTCTCCAGAAATGGAGAAGATGAAATTTGAAGGGAAGCAAGGTTATAAGAATGTCCAAAATGATGATAACAGAGCTAGCTTCAGAATACCAAACAATGCCCCTCAAATACTCTCTCGAGAGCCCAGAAAAAGAGAGAGGGATGATTAGAAAATACAAACACCTCTCCAAAATAACCTAGTTGCTGATGAAGAGAGGGAGGAAGAAGAGCTTGATCCTGAAATCCATTGTATTGGAGACACCTCCCCATTTCCCCATTTGACTCAATCTGCATATGGGGAATCCCTCATGAACAATCAAATAAATGAGCTAAGTAAGTGCGAGAAGGACAATAGTAGTCCCAATAAATACAATATCATGTCTAAGAAGAAAGAAGGGAAGTCTGACGTCACTGATCATCCTTCTAGAGCAGAGAAGCCTGCTAAATATGCAGCAAACAACAAAAAAGAAAAGAAAGCTCAGAACCCCTCACCGATACCCAAAGACCCTGTCCCAAAAGTGAGAGAAGTTCTGAAGCCCCTTTCCTCCTTCATCTTTGAGAACATAATTCAAAAGATCAGAGTCCTTGTGCCCCTTTTAGAGTTAGTCAAGCATGAATATTTCAAAAAATCGCTCTCTAAGTTGTTGCAGTCTGAGCTATCTTGCCATTCCACAGACTCAGTAAATCTTCAAGATGAAAATCCAGCAGTCATCTTAGGTCCTATGGTAGAAGATACAGATGATTCATCCCCTCCATTCTATACATCACTAAACATACATGATAAGGTGCTACATAACTGTTTGATGGATTCAGGGGCATCTCATAATCTTATGCCCAAAACTGTCATGGAAGAACTCAGGCTAGAAATCACAAAGTCTTATCATGATTTGTATTATTTTGATTCAAGGAGGGTGCAATGTCTTGGGGTCATCAAATATCTTGCCATGACCTTTTTTCAGCTTACCATGAAGAGTGTGGTCATGGATATCATGGTGGTTGATGTCCCCCCCAAGTTTGGCATGCTCTTGTCAAGATATTGGATAAATATACTTGGGGGAACCTTGTAGATGGACCTCACATATGCTACCATTACAATGTTCAGAGGGGAGAAAAGAAGACTATACAATGAAGCTCAGTTGGCCTATATTATTATTGATGAAGTAGACCCCACCAATCATCCTATCTTTGCACTGGACATTGATTTGGCATCTAGTTTGTTACAACTCATTGATACTCCTGAAGCTCCTCTTGAAATCACAAAGAAACCGATTTATTGTTGTGAAATACCTCCCCCCAACTAATTTTGTGTGGAATATGTTCATCAACGGAGCCTCTTCTAGGGAAGGTGTTGGTGCCGAAGTGGTTTTTGTATCACCTTGTCAAGAAGCCATACCTTTGTCCTATAAACTAGAATTTGAAGCTACCAACAATGTGGTAGAGTATGAGTCTCTTCTTTTGGGTTTGAGGGCTGCAAAGGATATGGGAATTGAAGAGATAACAATGTTTGGAGATGTTGAGTTGATTGTCCAGCAGATCAAAAATATTTATCAGGCCAAAAACCCTCGTCTCAGAAGTTGCAAAAATGAGGCATGGGACTTAATTGACAGTTTTTTCTGGGCTTTCAACATTTTATTTATTCCAAGAGAAGAGAATGTCATGGCTGATTCTCTGGATGTCTCAACGAGCCAGTTCAGGGTCCCACTGCCACCTAATCTCTGGTATGATGTTGAGATTAGATATAGGCCCTTTGTACTTGATACTATCAAGCATTGGAAGGTGTTCGAGGATGATATTGAAATCATAATATTTCTTGAGTTGGTTGATGATTTATCTGCATTACACATTAATCAGGATCATGATTCCGAAGGTGACCCTCCCCCTAAAGTATTTTTTAATAAAATTGCTAATCACCATATTGATCAGCTGCCTAGCAACCACATTCCAAAGGGACTAGTTCCTTTGGATTGATTTTTTGATGGGAATGATGTGGCAATAAAGTTTAAAGGCCCAATTGAGGATGTTGATGTGGCGGAGTGCAATATTGGCACAAAGGAGGATCCAAAATTAGTCAAGCTGTCAAGCAGCCTGTCAAGGGAGCAGAGGATCGAGTATGCTGAGTTATTAAAGGAATTCACTGATGTGTTTTCTTGGACCTATGAATACCTCAGAACATATGACACTGAGCATAAGATCCCATTGAGAGAGGAGGCCAAACATTTAGGTAGAAATCAAGACAAATAAATCCTATGCTGCTGCCTATTATGGAAAGGGAGGTAAAGAAGCTATTGGATGCCCAAATCATTGTCCCTTTGAGATATTCTGAATGGGTAGCCAACTTGGTCCCAGTGAGAAAGAAAAATGAAGAAATCATACTGTGTGTTGACTTCAAAAATCTAAATAGAAGCTCTAAGAAGGACAATTACCCTTTGCCAAAGATGGAACACATATTGCAAAGGGTGATAGGTGCATCTAGAATTTCCATGATTGATGGATTTTCTGGCTATAAACAGATCTTTATCCTGCCTGAAGATAGAGAAAAGACAAAATTCACCAATCCTTGGGGCACATTCATGTATACCAAAATGCCCTTTGGATTGATGAATGCAGGAGCTACCTTTGAGTGAGCCATGGACATCACATTCATTGGAGAAAGAGATAAAGTTGTGGTCATCTATCTAGATGACATAATGATATTATCCAAATATGATACAAAACATTGTCAACATCTGAGAAAGGTCTTCTTGAAATGCAGAAGGTTTGGTCTCTCCCTAAACCCCAAGAAGTCTTTATTTTCTATGCAGGAAGGAAAATTGTTGGGACATATTGTATCAGCCGAGGGGGTCAAGATCGATCCAAGAAGAGTGGAAGCTATTCAAGCCTTGTCACTTCCCAAGTCCAAGAAAGAGGTTCAGTCTTTCCTGGGAAAAATTAATTTTCTGAGAAGGTTTGTTTCAAATTTTGTTGAATTGGTGAAACATGTCATTGCCATGCTGAGGAAAGGGAATGAAGTAAAATGGACTGCTGAGCCCAGAGAATCCTTCAACCAAATAAAAAAAATCATTGATTGAGGCACCTGTGCTGATCAATCCTGATTACTCCAAATATTTTCTGATTTATTCTTTTGCTTCTTTTGATACAATGGTAGTTGTTTTATCGAAGAAAAATGATGAAGGGCTGGAGCAACCTATTTCATTTTTCAGCAGAGCACTAAGAGATGTAGATGTGAAATATGACATCATGGAGAAACAAGCCTATGCCTTGGTAGGGGCTCTCAAAGCTTTAAGATTTTATGTTCTGCATTCAAGAGTCATTTCATATGTCCCTTCAGCTTATGTGAAGGACATTCTCATCCAGCCTGACATAGATGGACGAAGGAGCAAATGGATTGCCAAAATCCTTGAATTTGATCTGGAATTAAAACCCACCAAACTAGTTAAAGGTCAAGGTTTAGCTAACTTGTTGGCTGAATCTGATTATAAATCTTTGGGGGTTAACTTCATCAATGCTTGCTCAAGAGATCAACGAGCTGATTTATCTGATAAAAACCCTCAGGACAACCCTTCATTGGCAGTATGTTCCTGGTATAAAGATATTATATATTTTTTGTGAGATTTAAGGCCTCCTGATGGTATGGGAAAAAACAATGGAAGATCTCTTAAGCTCAAAGCAATTAAATATTGCCTTATTGAGCAGGTTTTGTATTGGAAAGACCCTCTAGGAGTGCTTACGAGATGTTTAGACCCACCAGAGGCCCAAAAGATCATGTTGGATTTCCATAGTGGCCTATGTGGGGGACACCACTTCTGGAAAACCACTCCCTAAAAAATTCATAGAGCTGGGTACTACTAGCCTACTCTATTCACTGACGTCTTTGAGAAAATTAGGGCATGTATCAAATGTCATAAATTCTCTAGGAAGCAACAACTCAAGTCTCTTCCATTGAAGCCGGTACTAGCTTCAAGACCCTTTTAGCAGTGGGGCCTAGAATTTTTTGGGGAAATTCATCCTACTTCAAGTGGTCAACACAAATGGATTTTAACTACAACAGATTATTTCACCAAGCGGATAGAAGCTATCCCCACAAGGAGCACTTCTCACAAAGTAATCATTGGTTTTCTTGGATATATTATGGCAAGTTTTGGTTGTCCAAACAAAATTGTCACTGATAATTCTCCATCCTTCAAGGCCGAACCATTGATCAAGTTTTGTGAGCAGTTTAGAATTGCATTGATTCACTCTACCCCCTACTATCCCCAAGGAAATGGACTGGAAGAGTCCTCTAACAAAATCCTAATAAAGATCATCAAAAGACTGTTAGAGGACAACAAGAAATCYYGGGACTCAATGTTACAAGGGAAAAACTCTCTATGGCCAAGGGTAAACCACAACAGACAGGTATGATTGTAGAAATCAACTCAATTCCAACATATGCTATATAAACTAATGTGCAATATAAGAAAGAGGCCTACCTCGATCCAACATTTGATGATGTTCGACCATTGAGCACTTTGACCCAAAGATTTATACCTGCAAGAAGTTCTCAACGAATAAGCAGAGCAAGTATACAGTGATAATATAAAAGGGGTTAGCACATCAGATATAATAATCCATTAATAAACATTACAAACAAGCCCATGGATAGTAATCATATATTTGCAAGATATCAATAGGACGAGAAATGAGTATTTCTATTAATACTTGATCAGCAGAACTGACAACGATACAAACTTCCGTGTCGGCATGGTTCAAAACCAAGAAACCAAGTTCCTTCCAACTGGGTCTCCACCAGTTCAATCCTCTGCCAAAGACAAGCTCATAGGAAAGAGGCAATGAGGTCCTCTCAACAATAGGGAAAGAGCATGGGGGTTGAACACTGTGTTCAGACTTGGGGTCCAAAGGGATGCATACTCAATATGAAGTAATTTCTCCAGAGTAACTTTGCTCTCAAAGTTGAATTCTTTCTCCTTTTTTTTCCATAGGTCGAAATTGTGATCTTATAGCCTTTAGGATGAAACTAAAGGGTCGAGTCGGAATGTTTCTAGTATATGGAAGGCCAAGGACCAGAGATCTCCTGTATTTTGTATTTTCTGGCACAAATCGTGATGTACGTGGGCTGTAGTGGATCAACAAGCGTATACACATATCGCATAGAAGATAGGGAGCGTATAGGAAAAATGTATATTTTTAGCTCTGGATTCATCAAAAGGGGATGATAAGTCTGCATAGGAAAATGGAAAAACACCCTTTGTGCAAGATAAAAATGGTGAGACAAATATTGCTATAACAGATGTCCCCTAATTTGTGAGATCAAAGGAGTATTTTTGATGGACGAAATACATTATAAATAACCCAGAAGTGGAGTGGTAGAGAACCAGTTACTCATTACATTATGTAATGACTTTGCATACATGGCTGCCAAGAATACAATGCATATCCATGTGGAAAATATACCAAACAAGTGTTCGTGGCCATGAACAGGAAAATACAAATGTGGTTACATGCCAAAAGATATCATAGTCACAAACAATGCCTAGTGAAACCAGTCTCAAAATCAATATGAAGATATCTGTATACCATAGAGTACAATCTGATCTCCCATGACCACTGAAGTCAAATAGGTACTGGTCGAATGAAGGGGAAGCAATAGCTTAGGAAAGCTGCGCCCACATAGTTATTTCTTCGAGTCTTCTACACTATCCTCCAAGGGTGCAATTATACATCATGTGAATAAATTATTTGAGGTCGAACATGATGAGACATCGTTTGATTACCGGTCATTGAGGTATACCGTTAACAAACGCGAGACAACCTACCAATAATGAAAGTAGGTATCAAGGCACTAAGTACATTTCTACAAGTGTGAATAAAGGAGTTGGTTTTGAACACTTGAGAAATGCATTGATCAGGAGGCATTGATGTATTCTCATATGTCAATGGTGAGAGAGCCTGCCACTAATGACTGCAAGCCTCAAGGTACTCAAAAAACTCTAGGTCCCATATCCAAAATAAATGAGCTGAAGTCGATGGAAAGAGACCCGCTGAAAGGAGAGAATTGAGGCATCTCTCATCAGTCAACATGAGGAACAAAGAAAGAGCTTCATGATTTGGTGGAGATCAGACAAAGAACATTGTTCACAAACCAACGACCATGTGCATCTTCTGTGTGTGCCAAATGCAAGCAGTACATGAAAAGACCCTCTGAATAGCATCCAATGATGAAAAACTGCTGACAAAGGCAAGGAAACCACCAATAAGGATAATGGCATCCAAGGCACTGCATGAATCCCAAAGTGTGAATAGATGTCTTGTTGTCGAACACAAGGGAAACCACCCAGTCAACGACCAATGATGAAGTGTCGATTGCTGGGTTCAAGGTGACCTAGCAATGATGAAAGTAGGGCCAAAGTGCATAATAAAACCAAATTATCATGTGATTCTTAGATAAAACTGAGGGTATGGCTAACATGTGAAGTCAATATTTTTGAGGAGTGGCCGACACAAGTTCATAGACTTCCTTTGAACAAGAGCATGAGACATATGGTAGAATCTGACATCATGGACTCAATGATGTGACAATTGGATGTAGGAGGCATCCATAATGTTCTCTGTAGGGACTGGAAGAGTAACCGATTGATAGAGAAAATTCTATAGCGAGATTAGCTTCCTAAGGCCATGATAAACCCAAAATTATGATGACACAAGGACTCAATAAATTTGTTCTCTTTTCAAAGGTGACACAACTGCTGTCAATTACAATATAGTACTCCCTTCTCGCCCGTATTTTTTTGTTTTTTCATAACAAATGAATGATATGATACATAGGAGGGAATGAGTGTCGCAAGTAAGAAAAACTAGTTCTAGCAGTGGAACTTGCCGATGCTTAATGCAAGGGAATGCATGTGAGAGATGGACACTCGGGGTGATGTTCCCTTTAAGGTATAGGGTGTCAAATTGTGAAGGATATAAACAAGGCTCTGCTTGGTTGAGGATGAAAACTGCTTAGGCTACAGTTTATAACGCAAAATGAGAACCAGCTAAAGGCTCAATACTGCAAGTGAGGGCATGAGATGCAATCACAACTTAACGCCAAAAAATGTCCTTTTTTTATATATTTTAGTCTACTTGGTGTGAAAAAGGGGTAAACTTGTTCCAAATAGACGTCTTTTCAAATCCAATTTACGAGTGTGAAAAAGACAAGTTCACTTGGAAATATTTTCAATTTTTGGTAACGAGTCGGAAAAGAGATTAACTAAGACTCATTACCTTTCAAATCCAACTTTAACAAGTGTGACAAGGACAAATCACTCGACGATCTTTTCAATTTTTAGACGAGTTGAAAAAGAGCTTAACTGAGACTTGTTTTTGGGAGTCCGTGGGTAATAAGGCCGCATGTGCATGAAAGAGAAATGAGGCTCATCATACAGTCATGTATTGAATTATAATGGAATCCTGGTCCTAAGGAAAAACTTAGCATGGGCACCAAATGACAAAGAGGCTCTAACTAGGTCACCCAGTTTTGGTAAGTCTCTACCATTTATTAACGACACTATTAATAGCAGATGGGGGGTTATGCATCACAATAAATGGGTTCGTCCCTAAGGAATAAAAAGTGGTATTTGAAGGATAATGTAAAATGCATGATGGAGTAGATACCTATCCTATATTCTAGGTTATGAATATACCTGCCCGAGGAGACGAACGACCAACTATGACGTTGAAATCCGTAAGAAAACTGAGTCAAAAATGTCAAACCAGCTTAGAACCACTCTTGAATTAGTCTGTTAGGTGAAACAATAGCATGAAACTATATCAAGTGGGTAAAAATATCTTATATATAGTAATAAAATCACAAATTAGTGTATCATTTTGATTTTTTCCCAAACAATTCAACTTGGACTAAAAATACATCCAAGATTCAAACATCGATTGCGGTAACAATGGGAAATGGAATCACGAACCGTCTAGATCAGATAACTCTTCATCCTATCCTCTTCAAATTTAGTGGTTTACATTTTTGAATTAGGCTCTATTTTGTTAGTTTTTGAGGGCGCAACTTGGGGTTTTCGGTATACGCGGGTTTCTTTGAATAGGTCGAGTATACGACTAGATATATGCCCCTGTGTGAACCACATGGGGCGTATATCAAGCCCTACCTGCGACTATGAGCAATTAAAGTCACGTATATGTACGTAAAAGGAGAAAAAGAGGGGTTTCTAACTAAAAAATGATTTGTTTTTTGAAGGATGGTGTTGGAATGGAGAGAGCGTGAGCATGAGGAGGTAGATGCAGCAGTGGATCGGGATTCGATGGCTCAAGAAGCTCTAAAAAGATGTGGTTTATATAGGTTTTGGGCTCTCAAGGGAATGAGGGACCAAGTGAGGTTGTTGGAAATGCTGGTGGGCTATTAGGATCATGATAGCGAGAGCTTCATCCTTGATGGACAACCATTAAGGATCGAAGTAGAGGACATATACTTCTTAACTGGTCTTTCATGTCGAGGAGAGTTTGTGAACCTCAAGTCATGTGGAGCGGGGAGTGGGATGAAGATAGAGGAGTATATCGAAGCCCATTGTGTTGCAGGGACTCCCATGGTGGGAAGTCAAGTCCCCCTCTAGGCTATAAGTAACCTCAGCCTGAAGATCATTGTGTTGGTGCTTACCAAGATTATATGGTCATCCTAGTTGCATCAATCATTGAGGCCACTTATGTTTTATGCATTGGAGTGTGCAAGACCCACTCTCTACGATTGGTGTACCTCATTGCTGACCAATATGAAAGGTTAGTTAACAGAGTGCAAGAATGGGGGTAAGTGAAACTTCGGGTTTGCCTCTATCCTTTGAAGCTTCTTTTTCGAGTGGGTTCCAAGTTTGGAACCCAGAGTGGAGATCCTTCCTAGAGGACCACGTGATCCAACCATGGTGCGGTGGATCGAGGTCATGAGATGGAAGGGGGGAGGTAGGGTGGCGACACCCTACAATGATGATTTTTTCTTCTGGTGGCAGAGACAAATCATTGCTCTAGACAACTATCCCTATCCAGGGATCAATTTTAGAGGGAACCCAGATATGTCTCTTCCACCAGGAGACGCCTACAGCGCCATAGGTAAAAGTTTTTACATATTTCATTTTTTTGTATTTTTGTATTCAAGGAAAAAAAAATATTTTTGGATGGTGTTTGAATATTAACTAGATACTTGTGTGATTGCATATGTGTGTCTGCAACGGCCAGAGGGATTCCTACAACATAGACAGAGGCACCAGGGAGATGAGGCAGTGGGAGGAGAAGCCGAGAGAGTCCTACAAAACATGCAAGGAAACTTGTCTCGTTTGACACAGAGGATTCCTATGGTTTAGGTAGAGGATCTACCTGAAGCCATACGGCGACAGGTTGTTGGTGTACCTAGAGCATGGGTACGACTCTTCCTGCGTCTCACAAATGCTGTTGTTTTCTATCATGATACACACTTGGTGCCACAGGCGTAGATGTCATGGGATATGTATATCGACCGTATATGTATTTTGAGGGTTTTAGCCCCAATTTCGTAATATAAACACCATATTTTTTGAAATACATAAAGAGGGATCTTCGAATTTACTCATATCTTACAATGTGTACATTTATTTAATGGTTTTGTTCGCTTTATTAATGTGACAAATTACAATCTAAAACATAATTAGCGTAGGCATCAGATACATTATTAGAACTTCTAGGGATGTGAAAATATTTAATAAAGTCAAATTGGCATTCTAAAAGACATACTTGTAGGAATCAATGGAGTAACGTAGAATCACGCACACGATAACATTCATTCAATTGATATACTACTAACTGAGAATCCAGGTGAACCTCTAGAGAGTGAATACCATGTGAGATGGCATCGTGCAAAAGTTCTATGACGGTGCTATATTCGACCACATTATTAGTGGATGACCCTAGGCATACACCACCTGAAGACACTAGCAGACCCTCGGGTGAGTAAATCACCCAAGCGGTAGAAGCCAAGTTCCGTGTATGACGACTGGATCTATCTATAAATCATAGGTAGACCAAAGACTCCGTTGACATCTGCCAACCAAAAGGAAAAACTCGATAAGCAATCCAAAGACAAAAAGAAAAGGGGAAAAATATGTATATACACCAAATTTACATTAGTATACAAAGGGTTTCGCCCAAGCCTAAGGCTCAAGTGTAATGCCTTTTCAAGTAGATCCCATTTCCAGGCTCGACCAGTTTATTCCCTTCATAATCTTCCAAATCGTAGGCTCCTTTTTCTAGAACACATCGCATGATATAAGGACCGTGCCACATGAGTTTAAAATTGCCTGCCTCTAGAGGTTCTTTGGCTTGGTCATACAAGAGGACCAAGTCACCCTTGACGTAGAACTAGGGACATAAATACTTGTCGTACTGAACCTTGACATGTTTCTTGTTTGCCTCGATAGCCATAAAGGCATCCCGACACTGCTCGTCAAGACTCTCTAGGTGTACAAGGCGACGCTCTAAGTCTGAAGTGTCAGGCAGGAGCTTGAATTCCAACTTGATAGACGGGATTTATCATTCAATAGGAAGTATCGAGTCCACACCGTGTACTAACTGAAAAGGGGAAAAACTGGTGGCATTCTTGAGCGAGGTTCGGTATGCCGAAAGCGCAGGATATAGCATGATGTGCCAATAATAATTACTCTGGCTAACAGTTTTTTTCAAGATGGTCTTGAGAGACTTGTTGACAGCCTCTACTTGCCCATTTTCCTGGGGGTAATAAGGATATGAGTGACCATGTATAAACCCCAGCTTAGATGCTAGCTCTATGATCATTTCATTCTGAAAGTGACTGCCATGATCAGTGACAATCTCACTCAGAATATCAAACCGGGCGATCATTTGGTTGAACACAAAAAAGGCTGCAGTCCTCCCAACATATTTTACGGTAGTCATGGCTTCGTCCCACTTGGTAAAGTAGTCGACAACTACAATAATGTGTTGGTGCCCCCTAGCCAAATTTGGGTTGCAATCAACGAAATCCACCCCCCACTTGGTAAAGGGACCGACGGTAATGATTGGGTGAAGAGGGGCTGGGTGCGAGCATATTTTCTGAGTAAACACCTAGCAAGGGTGACACTTCTTAACTGCTTCAATGCAATCTTTAAAGATAGTGGGCCATAAATAACCGGCTCATAGGAGTTTTTGCCTTGTCACAAGCCCGAATCCACCACAAGCCCCTTTGTGGCTGTTATTGGATAAATCCGTAAGTGCAGACACAAACCGATCTCCCTAGATCCACCTGGATCTAGAACAAAACACACCAGAACATGACGCTTTGCTTAAGTTTTGGATATTGAATTTACTAGTAGGAAGGAACAAGTAACATACCTTAGTATTGCTTCCTAGGGTCTTTGTTGCTCCTGCTTCGCTTTGGTGCTCTCATGAAGTCAAGACCAAGACAACACAAACCAACCAAAGTGATAGCAATAGCATAAAATCAATAAAAACCTATGTATGTGATCAAGGAATCATACAATAAAACACAACAAGCTTTATAGGAAAGAATCATATTACTGTATCATATTAAATGTGAAAGAAAGATTACAACCATTGCCTTGATGTCGTAAGGTCCCTTCCAACTGTCCTTCGTTCCCCACACACTTCTTTCTCCAAGGATTCTGAGAACATAGATCTGATAATATTCACGATCTATCTTGACAAAAGCAAATCTCAAAGCCACTCTGACCAAGCCAACAATTCCAAGCCAACCAAAGCTAACAAGCTCAAGAACCAACAAAAGCTAACCCAAGCTCAAGCTAACTTTCTTCATTAGAGCTCCTCTCCTTTTATAATTTGAAGAGGATAAGGTGAGGAGGTTAGGATGATCCCACTAAATCATGAAAGCGAGTAAGATCCAAACCATTCAGATGCCACCTCACCATAGAAGTTTCTCCTTCTAGAAGA
>JASDQU010884766.1:96319-107248 GCA_032191745.1 Picea mariana
CCATTTATGTCACTTCCTTTTAACATTAGGGCCGACCTGACAGTTTCTTATTTTGTAATTCTTTTCTTTAATTGTCTTCAGGGCCTACATGTACAATTCACTTTGTCATCTTCAAAAATTCATTTCTCCTCAACCATGAGGATCCACGTGACGTTCCACATACCACCGGAAAGAGAATGATGTATACTATCCATCCATGGGTGTTATATCTTCATTTTCATTTTCCTTCATGTCCAAATAACTTCATCAATCTTCTGGTCCAAAACCCATGACTAGGGTTGACATCAATGACAACAACCAATCTTCCAACAGAGGATCCCATTCTTAGGCCTGTACGGGCCACCTCAATATCTTGTTCACATGATTTATTAGATGAGACTTTGCCTTCGGATGAAGCCATCCTCAAATCCATGAATGTTTCCGAGAGACCATGGGATGATATGCATCATCGATCTTATTTTCTCCCAAGTCTTGAAAGAATCGAGAAAGATGATTTTCGGTCTAAGTTGAGTGAGATAGTCGGTCACGCCATAGTTCCACTTAATATGCACGGAATTTATGTCGAAGTAAATATGGAGAGTATTTCTCCTACCATATCGATCGATATCTCTCACACCACTGGAAAGATTGAGAATGTAAATATAGGTGTGGATTGTTCGCCAGAAGAGATTCTGATCTACACCAACCTATTCAAAGAATTTTGAGATGTATTCGCTTGCTGATATGAAGAGATGTCAGGGATCGACCCTCATATTGTCAAACATGAGATTAGGACTTATCTGGATGCTAAACTTGCTCGACAATGTCTTAGAGCTGTTAATCCTAGGAAGGCCCCTGCTATTAAGGCAGAGGTGGAGAAGCTACTTAATGCTAGCTTCATCTACCCAGTTCCATTCACAGAATAGGTATCCAACCCCATTCCTGTGAATAAAAAGCAAGGAACCATCCGTGTGTGTATGGAATTTCATGAACTGAACAAGGCTTGTCCTAAAGATAACTTCCCCATGCCTTTCATTGATCAGATTCTCGATGAGTGTGTGGGAAGAAAAATATTTTCCTTTATGGATGGATTTTTTGGATATAACCAAATTCAAATCAAACTTGAGGACCAACACAAAACGACATTTATATGTCCTTGGGGTACTTTTTCATATCGAAAAATGCCTTTTGGCCTGAAAAACATCGGAGAGACCTTCCAACGTGCCATGACTTCAGCTTTTCACGATCTCAAGAACATAGTCGAAGCTTACCTAGATGATCTTGATGCTCACTCTCGCAAGAGAGTGGATCATGTTACACACTTCAGCTGGTTTTTGAAAGATGTCGTTAATATAGAATCTGGTTAAACCCTTGCAAATGCATATTTTGCGTTAAGTTTGGCCGTCTCTTAGGATTCTTAGTTTCCGAGATCGAGATCATGGTAGATCCTCTTAAGGTTGAGGCAATACTTCAATTTCCTCCCCCGTGCATGATTAGAAAACTTCAAGTTTTACAGGGGAAAGCTAACTTTCTGTGTCGGTTTATAGTGAATTATGCCAATATCACTAAGGGTTTCATGTGCCTATTGAAGAAAGACATTCCTTTTATCTATGATGAGCGATCCCAGGATTCTTTCAACACTTTAAAGAAAGCCTTATTGAAATATCCTAATTACAGTAGAGATTACTTGTTGTATATTGTCGTGTTTGAAGAAACGATTGGTATGATTCTAGTTCAGAAAGATGATGAAATCCATGAGAATGTCATCTACTATCTCAGTCAAAATTTAGTCGATCCTGAGCTTAATTACTCTCATGTTGAAATGCTATCTTTGGCTATCATTCACGCAGTCCAACATTTACGACACTATATATTTCTTTCCAAGACTACTGTGGTTGTCGATGTCAATCTATTTCAATACGTCCTCACTAGGCGTATCATAGGTGGGAAATATAATAAATGGATTGTCATCTTACAAGAATTTGATCTCGACTTTGCTTCGGCCAAGTCCAAAAAATCACTAGTTTTTGCAAATTTAATATCCAATTTCCCACGATTAGACAAGGATGTTATCCATGTCGATTCATTTGTAGACGAACACATTTTCCTTGTCTCGTCATCTGACCCTGGTATGGAGACATTGTTTTATATCTTCAAACCTTGAAGTTCACTCAGAATCTCTCACGATATGATCGACGGTGTGTTAGATACCAAGCCAAAAAGTATACCATCATTGGTGACACTTTATATTGTCGAGGAATAGATAGTATATTATGTTGTTTATTAACTCACGAAGAAGCCGAGTTAGTCCTAAATGATTGCCACAAAGGGGCTTGTGCTGGCCACCTATCTGGGCTTGCGATAGCCCCAAAACTCCTGTGAGCTGGTTAGTTCTAGCCCATTATCTTTAAAGATTGCATTGAAGTGGTTAAGAAGTGTCACCCCTGCCAGGTGTTCACTTGGAAAATACGCTCGCACCCAGCCCCTCTTCACCTAATTATTATCGTCAGTCCCCTCACCAAGTGGGGGCTGGATTTCGTTGATTGCAACCCAACTTTGGCGGGGGGGCACCAACACATTATCATGGCTGTCAACTACTTTGCCAAGTGGGTCGAAGCCATGCCTACTGTAAAATCTATTGGGAGGACTACAACCTTCTTCATGTTCAACCAAATTATCGCCTGGCTCGGTATCCTAAGTGAGATTGTCATTGATCATGGCAGTCACTTTCATAATGAAATGACGATAGAACTAGCATCCAAGATGGGGTTTATACATGGCCACTCATCTCCTTATTACCCCCAGGAAAATGGGAAAGTAGAGGTCATCAACAAGTCTCTTAATACCATCTTGAAAAAAATTGTCAGTCGAAGTAATTTTGATTGGCACGTCATGCTATATCTCGCTCTTTGGGCATACCGAACCTCGGTCAAGACTGCCACCATCTTTTCCCCTTTTCAGTTAGTACATGGTGTGGACCCGATACTTCCTGTTGAATGCAAAATCCCTTCTCTCAAGTTGGAATTCAAGCTCCTACCTGACACTTCAGACTTAGAGCGTCACCTTATACACCTAGAGAGTCTTGACGAGCAGTGTCGGGATGCCTTTATGGCTATCAAGGCAAACAAGAAACATGTCAAGCTTCAGTACGACAAGTCTTTCTGTCCCCAGTTGTACGTCGAGGGTGATTTGGTCCTCTTGTATGACCAAGCCAAAGAACCTCCAGGGGTAGGAAAGTTTAAAATCATGTGGCAAGGTCCTTATATCGTGCGACATGTTCTAGAAAAAGGAGCCTACGAGTTGGAAGATTATGAAGGGAATATACTGGTTGAGCCCAAAAATGGGATCTACTTGAAAAGGTATTACGCTTGAGCCTTAGGCTTGGGTTAAACCCTTTGTATACTAATGTAAATTTGGTGTATATACATCTTTTTCCCCTTTTCTTTTTGTCTTTGGATTTCTTATCGATTTTTTCCTTTTGGTTGGCAGATGTCAACAGAGTCTTCGGTCTACCTATGATTCGCAGATGGAGCCAGTCGTCATACACGGAACTTGGCTTCTGCCACTTGGGTGATTTACTTGCTCGAGGGTCTGCTAGTGTCTTCAAGTGGTGTATGCCTTGGGTCATCCATGAATAATGTGGCCAAATATAGCTCCGTCATAGAACTTTTGCATGATGCCATCTCACATGGTATTCACTCTCTAGAGGTTCGCCTAGATTCTTAGTTAGTAGTATATAATTTGAACGGTCATTACCGTGTGCGTGATTCTACGTTACTCCGTTGTCTCCTACGAGTACATCTTTTAGAATGCCAATTTGACTTTAGTACATATTTTCACATCCCTAGAAGTTCTAATAATGTATCTGATGCCTACACTAATTATGTTTTAGATTAGCATTTGTCACATTAATAAAGTAAAGAAAACCATTAAATAAATGTACACATTGTAATATATGAGTAAAGTCAAAGATCCCTCTTTATATATTTCAAAAAATATGGTGTTTATATTACAAAATTGGGGCTAAAACTCTCAAAATACATATACAGTCGATATACATATCCCATGACATCTACGCCTGTGGCACTGGATGTGTATCATGATAGCAAACAACGGCATTTACAAGACACAAAAAGAGTCATACCCATTCTCTAGGTACACCAACAACCTATCGTTGCATGGCTTCAAGTAGATCCTCTACCTGAACCATAGGAATCCTCTATGTCAAATGAGACACGTTTTCATGCATCTTCTGTAGGACTCTCTCCGCTTCTCCTTCCAATGCCCCATCTCCCTGGTGCCTCCATCTATGTCATAGTAATCCCTCTGGCCGTTGTGGACCCACATCTACAATCACACAAGTATCTAGTTAATATTCAAACACCATCCAAAAACATTTTTGTTTCCTTAAATACAAAAATACAAAAAAATGAAATATGTAAAAAATTTTACCTATGGTGCCATAGGCATCTCCTGGTGGAAGCAGCATATCTGGGTTCCCTCTAAAATCAATCCCCACATAGGGATAGTCGTCCAGAGCAATGATATGTCTCTTCCACCAGAAGAAAAAATCATCATTGTAGGATGTCGCCACCCTACCTCCCCCCTTCAGTCTCATGACCTCAATCCACCACGCCATGGTTGGATCACGTGGTCCTCTAGGAAGGATCTCCACTCTGGGTTCCAAACATGGAACCCGCTTGAAAAAGAAGCTGCAAAGGATAGAGGCAAACCTGAAGTTTCACTTACCCCCCTTCTTGCACTCTGTCAACTGACCTTTCATATTGGTCATCAATGAGGTACACCAATCGTAGACAGTGGGTCTCGCACACTCTAATGCATAAAACATAAGTGGCCTCGATGATTGATGCAATGAAGTTGAACCTATAACATGGTAAGCACCAGCACAATGATCTTCAGGCTGAGGTTACTTATAGCCCAGATGGGGACTTGACTTCCCACCATGGGAGTCCCTACAACACAGTGGGATTCGATATACTCCTCGATCTTCATCCCACTCCCCGCTCCATGTGACTTGAGGTTCACAAACTCTCCTCGGTGTGAAAAACTAGTTAAGAAGTAGATGTCCTCTACTTTGATCCTTAATGGTTGTCCATCAAGGATAAATCTCTCACTATCAGGATCCCAATAGCCGGCCAGCATATCCAACAACCTCACTTGGGTCCTCATTCCCTTCAGAGCCCAAAAATTGTATAAACCACATCTTTTTAGAGTTGCTTGAGCCACCGGATCCCGATCCACTACTGCATTTACCTCCTCATGCTCATGCTCTCTCCATTCCAACACCATCCTTCAAAAAACATATCATTTTTGAGTTAGAAACCCCTCTTTTTCACCTTTTGCGTACACATACGCAACTTTACTTTCTCACAGTCATAGGTAGGTCTTGATATATGCCCCATGTGGTTCACATAGGACATTATATCTAGTCGTATACGTGACCTATTCAAAGAAACCTGTGTATACCGAAAACCCCAAGTTGCACCCTCAAAAACTGACAAAATAGAACCTAATTCAAAAATGTAAACCACTAAATTTTAAGAGGATGGGATGAAGAGTTACCTGATCCAGACGATTTATCATTCCGTTGCCTATTGTTCCCGTAATCGTCGTTTGAATCTTGGAGGTATTTCTAGTCCAAATTGCATTGTTTGGGCAAAAATCAAAATGATACAGTAATTTGTGATTTTATTACTATTTATAATTTATTTTTACCCACTTGATATAGTTTCATGCTATTGTTTCACCTAAAAAACTAATTCAAGAGTGGTTCTAAGCTAGTTTCGCAGTTTTGACTCATTTTTCTTGCGGATTTCAACGTCATAGCTGGTCATTCGTCTCCTCGAGCAGGTATATTCATAACCTAGCATATAGGATATGTATCTACTCCATCATTCATTTTTCATTATCCTTCGAATATCTCTTTTTACGACTTAGGGATGAACCCATTTATTGCGATGCATAACCCCCCATCTGCTATTAATAGCGTCATTAATAAATGGTAGAGACTTACCAAAAATGGGTACCCTAGTTAGAACCTCTTTGTCATTCGGTGCCCATGCTGAGTTTTTCCTTAGGACTGAGAGTCCATTATAATTCAATACATGACTGTATGATGAGCCACATTTCTCATTCATGCACATGCGGCCTTATTACCCATGGACTCCCAAAAACAAGTCTCAGTTAAGCTCTTTTCTGACTCATCTAAAAATTGAAAATATCATTTAGTGATTTGTCCCTTTCATGCTCATTAAAGTTGTATTTGAAAGGTCATGAGTCCTAGTTAATCTCTTTTCCGACTCGCTACCAAAAATTGAAAAGATTGCCAAGTGAACTTGTCTTTTTCACACTCGTAAATTATATTTGAAAAGACGTCTATTTGGCACAAGTTTACCCCTTTTTCACACCAAGTATACTAAAAGATATAAAAAAGGACATTTTTTGGCATTAAGTTGTGATTGCATCTCATGCCCTCACTTGCAGTATTGAACCTTTAGCCGGTTCTTGCTTTGCGTTATAAATCGTAGCCTAAGTAGTTTTCATCCTCAACCACGCAGAGCCTTGTTTATATCCTTCACAATTTGACACCCTATACCATGGAGGGAACATCACCCTGAGTGTCCATCTCCCGCATGCATTCCCTTGCATCAAGCATTGGCATGTTCCACTGCTGAAACTAGTTTTGCTTTCTTGCGACACTCAGTCCCTCCTCTGTATCATAACATTCATTTGTTATGAAAAAACAAAAACATTTGGGCAAGAAGGGAGTACTATATTGTAATTAGTAGCAGTCGTGTCGCCTTTGAATAGAGAAAAAATTTATTGAGTCCTTGTGTCATCATAATTTTGGGTTTAGCATGGCCTTAGGAAGTTGATCTCGCTACAGAATTTTCTCTATCGATTGGTTACTCTTCAAGTCCCTACAGAGAACATTATGGATGCCTCCTACATATAATTGTCACATCATTGAGTCCATGATGTCAAAGTCCACCATATGTCTCATGCTTTTTTTCAAAGGAAGTCTATCAACCTGTGTCGGCCACTCCTCAAAAATCTTGGCTTCGCATGTCATCCATACCCTCAGTTTTATCTCAGAATCACATGATACTTTGGTCTTATCATGCACCTTGGCCCTACCTTCATCATTGGTAGGTCACCTTGAACCCAGCAATCGACACTTCATCATTGGTCATTGACTGGGTGGTTTTCCTTGTGTTCAACGACAAGACATCTATTCACACTTTGGGATTCTTGCAGTGTCTTGGATGCCATTAGCCTTATTAGTGGTTTTCTCGCCTTTGTCAACAGTTTTCCATCACTGACTGTTATTCAGAGGGTCTTTTCATGTATTTCTTGCATTTGGTACATGCGGAAGATACACAAGGTCATTGGTCTGTGAACAATGTTCTTCGTTCAATCTCCACCAAATCATGAAGATCCCGCTTTGTTCCTCATGTTGACTGATGAGAGATGCCTCAATTCTCTCCTTTCAGCGGGTCTCTTTCCATCGACTTCAGCTCATTTATTTTGGATATGGGACCTAGAGTTTTATGAGTACCTTGAGGCTTACATTCATTAGTGGTAGGCTCTCTCACCATTGACACATGAGAATACATCAATGTCTCCCAATCAATGCATTTATCAAGCATTCAATACCAACTTCTTTATTCACACTTGTAGAAATGTACTTAGTGCCTTGATAGCTACTTTCATTATTGATAGGTTGTCTCGCATTTGTTAACGGTATACCTCAATGACTGGTAATCAAATGATGTCTCATCGTGTTCAACCTCAACTCATTTATTCACATGATGTATACTTGCACCCTTGGAGGATAGTGTAGAAGACTCGAAGACATCACTATTTCACCACAGCTTTCCTAAGATGTTGCTTCCCCTTCATTCGACCAATACCTATTTGACTTCAGTGATCATGGGAGATTAGATTGTACTCTCTGGTATACAAATATCTTCATATTGATTTTGAGACTGGTTTCACTAGGCCTTGTTCGTGACTCTGGCAACTTTTGGCATGTAATCGCATTTGTATTTTCCTGTTCATGGCCACAAACACTTTTTTGGTATATTTTCCACATGGATCTGCATTGTATTCTTGGCAGCCATGTATGCAAAGTTAGTACATAATGTAATGAGTAATTGATTTCATTCAGCAGGTTCTCTACCACTCCACTTCTGGGTTATTTATAATGTATTTCGGCCATTGCAGATACTCCTCTGATCTCACACATTAGGGGGCATCTGTTATAGCAAGATTTTCCTCACCATTGTTATCTTTCATAGAGGGTCTTTTTCCATTTTCCTATGCAGACTTATCATCCCCTTTTGATGAATCCAGAGATAAAAATATACATTTTCCCACATATACGCTCCCCATATGCTATGCCATATGTGTATACGCTTGTTGATCCACTACAACCTGCGTACATCGCGATTTGTGCCAAAAAATACAAAATGAGGTCAGGTTTCCATGTCACGACAGGAGATCTCTGATCCTTGGCCTTTCATATACTGGAAACATTTTGAATTGACCCTTCAGTTTCATCCTGAAGGCTATAAGATCACAATTTCGACCTATGGAAGAAAAAGGAGAAAGAAATCAACTTTGAGAGCAAAGTTACTCTGGAGAGATTACTTCATATTGAGTCTGCATCCCTCTATCCCTCAAGTCTGAACACAGTGTTCATCCCCCAAGATCTTTCCCTATTGTTGAGAGGACCTCATTGCCTCTTTCCTATGAGATTTCCTTTGGTGGAGGATTGAAGTGGTGGAGACCCAGTTGGAAGGAGCTTGGTTTCTTGGTTTCGAATCGTGCCGACACGGAAGTTTGTATCGTTGTCAGTTCTGCTGATCAATTATTAATAGAAATACTTCTTTCTCGTTCTATTGATATCTTGCAAATATATGATTACTATCCATGGGCGTGTTTGTAATGTTTATTAATGGATTATTCTATCTGATGTGCTAACCCCTTTTATATTATCATTGTATACTTGGTCTGCTTGTTCATTGAGAACTTCTTGCAGGTATAAAGCTTTGGGTCAAAGTGCTCAACGGTGGAACATCATCAAACGTTGGATCGAGGTATGCCTCTTTCTTATATTGCACATTAGTTTATATAACATATGTTGGAATTAAGTTGATTTCTGCAGTCATACCTTTCTGTTGTGGTTTACCTTTGGCCATAGAGAGTTTTTCCCTTGTAACATTGAGTCCTAGGCTTTCTTATTGTCCTATAACAGTATTTTGATGATCTTTATTAGTCTTTTTTTAGAGGACTCTTCTAGTCCATTGCCTTGGGGATAGTACGGGGTAGAGTGAATCAATGAAATTGCGAACTACTCGCAAAAATTGATCAATGGTTCGGCCTTGAAGGATGCATCATTATCAGTGACAATTTTGTTTAGAAAACCAAAAATTTCCATAATATCTTCAAGAAAACCAATGATTACTTTGTGAGAAGTGATCCTTGTGGGGATAGCTTCTATCCACTTGGTGAAATAATCTGTTGCAGTTAAAATCTATTTGTGTTGACCAATTGAAGTACGATGAATTTCCCCATTAAATTATAGGCCCCATTACTGAAAGGGTCTTGAAGCTAGTACCGAATTCAATGGAAGAGACTTGAGTTGCTTCTTCCCAGAGAATTTATGACATTTGATATAGGCCCTGATTTTCACACAGACGTCAGTGAATAGAGTAGGTCAGTAGTACCCAGTCCTTCGAATTTTGTAGGCAGTGGTTTTCCAGAAGTGATGTCCCCCACATAGGTCGCTATGGAAATCCAACATGATATTTTGGGCCTCTGGTGGGTCTAAACATATCAGAAGCACTCCCAGAGGGTCTTTCCAATACAAAACCTACTCAATAAGGAAATATTTAATTTCTTTGAGATTAAGAGCTCTTGCCTTGATTTTTCCCATACCGTCAGGAGGCCTTAAATCTCATAAAAAATATATAATATCTTTATACCAGGCACATACTACCAATGAAGGGTTGTCCTGAAGTTTGTTATTAGACAAATCAGCTCGTTGATCTCTTGAGAAAGCATTGATGAAGTTAACCCCCAAATATTTATAATTAGATTCAGCCAACAAGTTGGCTAAACCTTGACCTTTAACTAGTTTGGTGGGTTTTATTTCCAGATCAAATTCAAGGATTTTGGCAATCCACTTGCTCCTTCATCCATCTATGTTAGCATGGATGAGAATGTCCTTCACAAAAGCTGAAGGGACATATGAAATGACCCTTGAATGAAGAACATAAACTCTTAAATCTTTGAGAGCCCTTACCAAGGCATAGGCTTGTTTCTCCATGATGTCATATTTCTCCTCTACATCTCTTAGTGCTATGCTGAAAAATGAAATAGGTTGCTCCAGCCCTTCAACATTTTTCTGCAATAAAACAGTTGCCACTGTATCGAAAGAAGCAAAAGAAAAAATCAGAAAATCTTCGGAGTAATCAGGATTGATCAGCATAGGTGCCTCAATCAATGATTTTTTTTATTTGGTTGAAGGATTCTCTGGGATCAGTAGTCCATCTTACTTCATTCCCTTTCCTGAGCATGGCGGTGACATGTTTCACCAATTCAACAAAATTCGAAGAAAACCTTCTCAGAAAATTAATTTTTCCTAGGAAAGACTGAACCTCCTTCTTGGACCTGGGAAGTGACAAGGCTTGAATAGCTTCCACTCTTCTTGGATCGATCCTAAACCCCTCAGCTGATACAATATGTCCCAACAATTTTCCTTCCTCAATAGAAAATAAATACTTCTTGGGAATTAGGGAGAGACCAAACCTTTTGCATTTCGATAAGACCTTTCTCAAATGTTGACAATGTTCTTCATCATATTTGGAGAAGAACGTTACGTCATCCAGATAGATGACCACAAATTTATCTCTTTATCCAATG
>JASDQU010884767.1:0-14578 GCA_032191745.1 Picea mariana
GGAATGTGATGCCTCGGGAAATGGAATTGGTGTTGTCCTAATGCAAGAAGGAAGGCCCCTGGATTTTGAAAGTCGACCACTCAAGGGAAAGGACTTACACAAACCCATTTATGAGAAGGAAATGATGGCAATACTACATGCATTGAAGAAATGGCGTCCTTACCTAATAGGTAGGAACTTCAAGGTCAAAACAGATCATGATAGTCTTAAATACTTCTTGGAACAAAGAATATCTTCAGAAGAACAACAAAAATGGGTAACCAAGATATTGGGTTATGATTTTGAAATCGTCTGTAAAAAAGGGAAGCAAAATATTGTGGCGGATGCACTCTCAAGGAAGGATGAAGATGTTGAGGCCTTTCTCTGTGCTATCTCGATCATCCAACCCAGTTGGATAATAGAAGCAAGGGATGAATGGAAGAATGACGAAAAAGTGTGGACTTTCATTTAAAGGTTGCGGCAGGATTCCAGTACATCAGATACATTTACATGGAAAAATGATTCACTATGGTACAAAGATCACTTATATTTATGTAAGAAATCCCAACTCAAACAAAAGGTACTATTGGAATTGCACACCTCTCCAGTAGGAGGGCACTCGGGATTTTTAAAAACCTACCATAGGGTCAAGAAGGAATTTTTTTGGGATGGCCTTAGAAATGATATTCAAATGTTTGTGGCAGAATGTTTGGTTTGCCAACAAAATAAGGTGGAAACAATTAAGACCCCAGGTCTTTTACAACCATTAGCCATCCCAAGTCAACGCTGGGAGGAGGTTTCCATGGATTTCATCACAGGGTTACTGAAGTCTGAAGGAAAGAGTGTCATCATGGTGATTGTTGATAGACTGACCAAGTATGCACACTTTTGTGCACTCTCTCATCCCTTCAAAGCTAGTACATTTGCCACCGCATTCATGGATACAGTTCAAAAGCTACATGGCATCCCAAAGATCATTGTAAGTGGTAGAGATCCCATCTTCACTGGACATTTTTGGATAGAATTATTTTCTTGTTTGGGTACTCAATTGGCTCATAGCTCATCCTATCATCCTCAATCTGATGGACAAACCAAGATAGTGAACAAATGTTTGGAAGGATACCTTCGTTGCTTCATCTCTGATAAACAAACACAATGGTTTAAATGGTTACCCTTGGCAGAATGGTGGTATAACACTTCCTTTCATACTACAACAAAAATGACACCATTTATGGCACTCTATGGATACTACCCTCCTTCCATCACTTCTTCTCTAAAAGAAAAATCTAAGGTTCAAGCAGTGGAAGATCACATCGAGCATCAACAACAAGTTCTCCAAATATTAAAGGACAACCTGACCATGGCACAAAATCGTATGAAACAACAAGCATATCAACATCGTAGTGAAAGAAGTTTTGAAGTAGGGGATTGAGTGTTTTTAAGACTACAACCATACAAACAGATGTCCCTCAATCAAGCCAAGAAGGATAATAAATTATCACCAAAGTACTATGGCCCTTATAAGGTGTTGCAAAAGATTGGTACTATGGCATACAAATTGGAGTTGCCTGCATCTTCACAAGTACACCCAGTTTTCCATGTTTCATGCTTAAAGAAGGTTATAGGTGACAAGATCCCAGTTCAAACTATATTGCCAGAACTTGACGAGGAAGGAAAAATCATATTGGATCTTGAAGCTATCATTGACATAAGAATTCCCCAGCTGAGGAATAGATCCATTTCAGAGTGTCTCATTAAATGGAGGAAACTACCGGCTAAAGATTCCACTTTGGAAGATGAGTCTTTTATACAGAAGCATCTAGAGTTACTCAAGCGTTGCGAACAAAACTTGTCTCAAGGGGATGGGCATGGTAATCCCTAAATAGTGGCTCATTACCCCTTAATTGGGGCATATTATATTAGTAATTTTATTTTATTTATGTCTTCTTTAGTCCATTAGTTGTAATTATACCTCCTAGTCTCCTATATATACCAAGGAGACATTTTCATTTTGAATCATCTTGTAATTGTACATTTTTGTGGGAATAAGGAGGTTGACCCCTTGAAGAGGCTTATTATCCAAATTTCTCTCTTTTTCAAGGCGTTGGGTACTTATTCTGAGGTTTTTCTATGCTATATTGATATTTGGTTCTTAACACCACCTGCATCTGAACCTTTGAGCTTGGGATAAATCCACATTATGAGTATAATGGCACCAAAGTATGTGACATGCTTGACTTGATTATTGAACTTAACACCATATGATTAGGGGATTGGGAAGGTTAATTCCCCATGTTTTAATATGAGGATATCATGTTTCATCATGCCTGTCTTATTTTCCAATGAGTGTGCATGTGGATTGTGTGCCCTAAGCACTTGGAAGAATTCCACACTCTCAAATCTTGCCACTTATTTTTTGATTTGGGAGAACATTCTCGATAAAACATTATTGTTTGAACAAAATGTTTTACTTATTGATTTAATAACTAGTTCCAATCTCCAATAACAATTCATTGTTTGTGACGCCTTTCATCAACAATCATCATACATTGATATAGAACAAGAGCTTCAACTAGGTTATTTGTGGCTCTGCGCAATCTCCATTCAAAGAATTTTTCCTTATTTTCTTCGAGATCAACAATGATCCCCTCCGCCCTTGCCTCTCCTAAAGAGTAAACATTTCACAAGTGAGATTTGAACTTGGGTGGAAAGGATATTTGTAGAAAATCAGTGACATAAGCACACTAATAAAGAGCTAATGTCACACACTTAGTAAAAAATTGATTTTTGTCTTAAATGAAAATAACCCACATCATAGTTAAGCTTCATAAGAAAAAACACACATTACTAAGCACATTTGTAGCGGAAAATAACAATGAACAACATTCACAAATCCATGTAAAACTTAGAAATTTTGGCAACCATCCAGGGAAAACCCCAATGTGGGGAAAGCCAACTAGAGAGATTTATTAGCAGCTTTAGGAAAGTACATATCAGTAGCAAAATTACATTTTCCAACAAGAGAAAATTCACTTACAACACCCAAAACTATCCCCACTGTTTTTTTGCCTTGGAAAATGTGCCAAGATAGTTGTACGTCCTGTACGGACCAACTGAACAACACCTCAGAATATGTGCCAAACCTCTGTTGTACGAACAACCTTGTACAATCGAATTGCAACAACAAAAGGCTCAATAAATGTGCCTCGACATGCATGCAACAAGGCTGCCTTGAAATTTGCACCCTCCTTATCTTGTTGTACAACCTGTACGGATTGTACAGTACAACCCAGTTTATTAGCCAACAATTTCAGCAAGTCTTCACTCAGAAATTTCTTGGGAAATGTGCCCAATCTCTCTTGGGAAAAGTTCCTAGTTTGTTGCCCTCACTCTCCTTCACAAAGTTATCTTAGAAATCTCTCAATCTTCTTGTCTTGCCCTCTTCCTTGTTTATGGCCTGTATAGTTCCATATAGTATGGCCTCCAACAACAGTAAATAACTCAACAACTTTTCACACAGAATACTCTTGGGAAATGTGCCCAAGCTCTCTTGTGAAATGCACCTAGCTTGCTGCCCTCACTCTCCTTCTCAAAGCTCTCTCGGAAATCTCTCTCAAACTCCTCTTCACTTGTCTTGCACACTACCCTAGGAATTCTCTTATAATATGAAAGTGACCTTTCACCTTCCTCATCCCTAAATACAATGGTCAAGATCTAATCTTGCCTTTACATGATCAAAGGACATGATTTATTCCCTCCAAAATAAATCGCTTAAAACATTAAAGTACAAACTCACTTTATGACATAAGTGCACTTCAGGACATAAAGTCACTTTAAAATTAGAAAGTACATTTAATAAAAAGTCACTTTAATAAAAGAGACACGTTATTACAGCTTTATAAAACACCTATTACAAAGTCAAGTGCCTAGTAGTGAAAATATAAGGTCACTTCTCCATACAAGACAAAACATGCAGAGTATCTCTCGAGCTATAAAAGCTAACACTCCCTCTTAGTGATGGATGTACTCACTGTCATCACCATCATCTAGTCCCATCACACTATTTGCAGTAGGATCTCCCTATGAACCTGGAGCCAACCCCAACACTTCCACAGAATTCGAACCAGAAGACATCCTCCTAACAACTACCCTGAACCCTGAGCTCCTCGAAGAGACCATCCTCCCACTCTGAGCTTCTTTTCAATCACACCAGTTGAGCCTCATGTCGGTGCTCAAAAGAGACTCCATCTCTTCCCTTGGAATGCAAGATCGAATCCTTGGGCCCACCGCAATCTCAAGAGCCTCCTGCTCCTCATCCGACTCTGAATCATAACATGTAGGTTGTCCTCACAAATTGTACAACCTATCCATCCGATCACCAACCCGTTGTGGTTCAACCGGACCCACTCCCTCCCTGTAGATAAATACCTCTTGAACAATGTAGAATATCCAATATCATCCAAGGCTGAGACCGAGAGTAGGTTAACCCTCAACCCCAGAACAAACAAAATTCCATCAACCTCCAGGATTCCTCCATACTCAAGTAGAAATCTAATCCTTCCAACTCGAAATCTAATCCTTCCAACTCCATGTACAACTCGTGCCATACCTTCTTCACTCTCCACCAGTCGGTTAAGACCCGTCTTTGAGATACTAAGGAATATACGTCGTATTCCTGTCATGCGACAAGAGGCTCCACTGCCAACAATCAACCCGCTATCACCCACAAATCCAACACTACTGACATTGGATACTAGAGTGATCAAAGAAATTCCATATCAAACTTGGATAAAAAGTCCTCCATAGCTGTTGTTGATGTTGTATCAGGCCCCTCCTATTATTTCCTCTTCTTCTTCTTCTTAGGACACTTAGAAGCAAGGTGCCCCAATTGGTTACAACAGTAACCTCTGAATTTACTCACGTCCCTCTCGAAATTCCCTTTCTTCTTCCCCTTGCCTTTTGTTTCAAGAGCAACATTCTCATCAGCTTTGTCTTCCTTCTATCCACTACTTTAAGACCCCATCCAAATCTCCTCCTGAGTGAAGTCATCCCACAGTCTACTCCAATCTGGAAAATTCTCCCGACCCACCACACACTTCACAAAGACATCACACTCCTTTGTGAAGCCTTTCAAGGCTATCCTTCCCAACTCGGGTTCTGAGATGACCTCCCCTACTGCAGCTAACTTATCCTTAACCTAAGTTATCCAAGTAAGATAAGATGCAACACCTTCACCCATAGCCATCTTTGTGTCATGCGGTTTATCCTTCAAGGCCATCTTCCGATTTTCATTCTTAGCCTCATACAATTTTTTCAATGTGTCCCACATCTCTTTGGTCGTCTTCTTCTCAGCCAAATGTGGGATGAGTGGGTCCTTTACTCCATCCAGAATGATCCTATGTGCTTTGGCCTCCTTTACCTCATGCAAATCCAAGGAAATGAGATCTGTTGTGGGCACCACAACAATAGTGTTGACATAAATCCAAATATTGTTCTCCTTGAGAACATATGATATCCAGACCTTCCATTGCAAGTAGTTGGAAATGCCTTCCAATCGATCCTCATATCTGATGCATGCAGCCATTTCCCTGTCAATTGTTCAAAGAAAACAACCTATATATTTCCCCCTTCAAATCTTGCCAAAATTAACATTGCTCACTGTACCTTAGAGCCCAAGCTTTGATACCATGTAGAAAATCAGTGACATAAACACACTAATAAAGAGCTAATGTCACACACTTGGTAAAAAATTGATTTATGTCTTAAATGAAAATAACCCACATCATAGTTAAGCTTCATAAGCAAAAACACACATTACTAAGCACATTTGCAGTAGAAAATAACAATGAACAACAGTCACAAATCCATGTAAAACTTAGAAATTTTGGCAATCAACCAGGGAAAACCCCAATGTGGGGAAACCCAACAAGAGAGATTTATTAGAAGCTTCAGGAAAGTACATATCAGCAACAAAATTACATTTTCCAGCAAAAGAAAATTCACTTACAACACCCAAAATTGTCCCCACTGTTTTCTGCCTTGGAAAACCTGCCAAGATAGTTGTACAACCCTGCTGAACAACACCTCAGAATATGTGCCAAAACTTTGTTGTATGAACAACCCTATATAGTCGACCTGCAACAACAATAACAATTTCTCTTCTCAACCACTTGTGTTAAACCCAACTAACTATGATTTTGAACCCACTCTCTTATTAAAGTGTACATGGTTTATTTGAAAAGTTACTAATGCAGAGCTGTGAAACATACTAAAAATCACCAAACATCAAATTAAATTAATTGAGGAGGTGCATTGATGAAGTCCTCGAGTAATTTAATCTCAAATCAGCAATCACTTTAATGGAAAGATTTTGGATGACCAAAATTATTTTCATGATTACTTTTACGAGTAAGACATTGAGAATATGATGCCAATTTAGTCATACAATAATCTAAAGAAAGATGCATTGCTAGGAAAAAATGAAGGTGCACGTTTCAACACGTTACAATAAATATATTTATAAAAAGCTAAAAGATTACAATAAATATATTTATAAAAAGCTAAAAGAACTAGAAAATAATGAAGATGTGAGTTTCAACGCATTAAAAAAAGTATATTTATAGAAGGTTAAAAGATATCTAATAGTAGTCCAATGTTTCAAGTCAAATGTTGAATATATGTTGTCTAGTTGATAGTTATAGATAACTAGTATATTTATAGAAGGCTACAAGATATCTAATAGCAATGCAATGTTTCAAATCAAATGTTGAATAAATGGTGTCTAGTTGATAGTTTTAGATAACTCTTTATCGGGTAAATTTAAATTGTTAAGTTATAATAGATTCTTTTCATTAACCTCTTTATTGATAAGTTTTGCATAACAATGTACTAGATCAATGATTGGGAGTGTATTGTTTTCAGCTTTTGTTTTTGAAAGTGAAGGACAATTTTAAAGTTTAAAGTAAATAATCATTATTATTTACAAATTAATAAATCAAATCAAATGAATAAAATATTTTGTGGTGAAAGAAGCTTGTTGATTTAATGGAACATAGAAATACTAATTTGTAATGTTGTTAGTTGTATGATTTAGAACACATGGAAATGCAAATGTCTCTAGTTCCCAAAAAATAGATCTATCGAAATTAGAAAGTTGACGAGAATCCCTAAAAAGTATAGTTGCCAAAATTAAAAAGAGGGTTTCTTTAAAACGACCTTTTAAAGTATCTAATTGACATTAGGTTGTGACTAAGAGGTTTGGATAGGAGGCCCTAATTTATTATGATATGTCATAATTCTTAATGTAGAAGGGATAAGTTGAATGGAGAATTCCTTTAATAAAAAATTAACAAATTCTATCATCCACTTGTCTCCACTCTTTTTTTTAACCGAAACATAAATTTGCATTTCTTTAAAATATGGTTGCGTCGAAGTTAGCAACGATTACATTTAGTAGAGTTTAGAGATTGTACCAAAACTATACAAATTTCTATAGTAATAACTATAATCAACATCGCCTTTTCCAAACAAGAGTTCCATGTATTTCTACTAATGACATGTTTAACATATTGGGACAAGATACACACAACTCGAAAGAACATTCTACTTAGTCAAAATTGGACATTTTCTTGTGCTTCTTCTCCCTCTTCTGAATTAAGGGAACTTGGGCCTTTGATCTCCATAGAATTTTGATTTTGGTGAATTGTATCATCCTCAATTAACCTAGCTTGGAATGAGTTCCCATCATGGTTATTGGAGGCAAAGGAGAGAGAGTCCACACACTGAGATAGGACTACCGAGCAAAGTGTGTTGCACTCAACCTCTAGAGAATCAATTTGTTGTTTTTGAAGAAGAAGACTCGTTATGTTAGCATTGTGTGTGGTGTTGGCCTGCGCAAGCTTTGTAATTTTTGAGGAAATAAGCATAAGAGCATTATTGTTTGTTTGGTTTATTTGTTCATGCCTACAAAGAACCTTCCCAATTTATCTAATGTCATTATTGTTCATGATATACTTGATTGTGCCTTCTACACTTGAAAATCCAAGGGACAAATTGAATGGGATAGGAGAAACAACTGGCCAAATAGTCAAAGTAAAAACCCCAAACTGTAAAGCTAATTTCCAAACCATTGAAGGAAAGACCAGGACTTGCCTAGACAAAGCATAAAATATTACCAACATTGGCCACTGTTGATGTGTTTTCACGCATCAAATAGAGACCATTTTTTTTTTCTTCAAACTTGGAAAGTTCCAAATAATATTCAATTTTTCATTGTTGACTAGGCGATGATTGGGCATTGACTAAGCGACCAAAATATTACCAAGGCATGAATTTTTTTAAGGCATGAGAGCTACACTAAGGATTCCATAAGTCCTATTTCATACATGAATGTAAGGGAGGTGTATGCATTAGAAACACTAATTATTCACCCCCCACAATGCATGTGGGATTAAGAAAGGAATAATCAAATCAAGGGACAAGATTTGCCCATGATCCAAATCAACGATGGTTGAGTCTCCATTTTCCGGAGCTCATAACTCTTGATCCAGACAAGTGTTTTGGGAAAACTATACCTTGTTGGAAATATAACTTGACAAGGAAGACAATAATATAGGTTTAAATGGTTGAATTTGGCCATAATATTTCTAGAAATTAAAAGAACAATCAACTCTCTTTTCATGGCTTCCTGGGAAATTTATTTGGAACCTCAACTTCCCGAGGCTATAAGTTGAGATCCAGACCTCCAAATTTCATTCAAGATGGCTCATTGGAAAGCCAAAATAATGAATATTATTTATATAATGGTTTCCATGGATGAGAATTTTTTTGCCATGCTCAGAAAATTAAAAGACGGTCAATGTTTCTTGGGCAGTCAACTTCAAATTTTGGAGATAAAAGTTTATTAAATAACTTTTATAAAAGAGTTAAGTGGGTCGCACTTGGAGGCATGAATTTCAATGACATAATTTATTAATAAGTTTTTAATAAATCATTTATTTAAAGGTTCTACTCTTTATTCCAAAAAGATGAAGCTCATGGGAAACTTCCAAAAGAACAGAAACCCTAACTGCTCGGAAAAATCATTTCAAAGAAGCATTGGGAGAAGGTTTAAAAAGAGGAGAGCACCATAAAATAAAGGGTTAGATCATAGAAATAATATTGTACAACCTTCATTAGACAACTAACTTTCTCATCTGCAAATACATATCTTTGTTTTATTGTTTATGCTTCTGCTACACGGTTTCTCTCTGAAGAATTACACCAACACAACAACGGAGCAAATATATTTCTCAATAATGCATGCCCAGCTCAAACTTCTTCATTACCAAAGCATACATTTATAAATAGAGAGGAGATGTCGTGGGGAACTATCATCTCCTATAATGTCTCAACAATCACTCCTCAATTTACTCAATAATCTCTCCACAAATCTCTTAGCCATATTTCTTTAATTCTAATTAAACCTTTGAGATATAAAAAATAACAATAATTAATCTAGAACATACAAATGAATCATTATTCCAATGTTTCTCCCCCATAATGATCATTTATGAATATTCGAAGATCATCTCTAAATTTGCAGAACTTTCCTTTGGTAGTGCTCTGGTGAATATATCTTCTACCTGCTCTTTTGTTCTGCAATACATGATCTCGATCACACCTTGTTGAACCAAATCTTGAAAAAAATGATACTAAATATAAATATGCTTTGTATTCTTGTGAAAAATATGATTCTTGGTCATTTGATTAGCACTTTGATTATCAAATTTCAACTGAGTGGGTTGTTCCTATTGCTCATGTAGATCCTCCATAATTCTTCTTAACCACACTGCTTCACATGTTGTTGTCAGTGTGGCTTTATACTCTGCTTCTGTTGTGAAGAGAGAAATTGTAGGTTGTTTTTTAATACTTCAAGCAATTGTTGTTGAACTCATGCTAAATGAAGACCCTGAAGTTGATTTCCTTTGATCCATCCAATGTGCCCAATATGAATCTGTATAACCAATCAACGTGAGATCTTTAGTAGATATGTATATTAAACCATAGCCAATTATACCATGCAGATACTTCAAAATCCTCTTAGCTTCTTTCCAATGCAATTCCTTGGGTTCTGCCATGAATCTAGATACCATACTGACTGTAAAAGATATATCTAGTAGAGTTGTAGTTAAGTAGATCAAACTGCCAACCAATTGACAATACAAAGCAACATCAACTGAATTAGATTCATCATATCTGTATAACCTTAACCAAACTTCCAAAGGATTTGCCACTAGCTTGCAACTCAACATTCTAAACTTCTTCAAAATATCTCAAGTTTATTTCGCTTGTGACATGAAAATACCATCTTCCTTCTGCTAAACTTCAATACCCAAGAAATAATGAAACTCACCAAGATCTGTCATCTCAAACTCAACAATCATATGTGACTTAAATTTTTGAAATAATTCATCACCATTCCCTGTGTAGATCAAATTATCAACATATACCGCAACTATCAAAATGCCCTGTCTTGACTAGAAAATATAGAGATTGGGATCAGAAAAACTTTTAACTAAGCCATGATTCTGAAAATATTATCAATTATGGAATACCATGCTCTTGGTGCTTGTTTGAGACCATACAAGGTCTTTTTAAACTTGTAAACACACTCTTATTTACCTGGAACTTCAAAACCTTCTGGCTACTCAGCATATATTTCTTCATTTACATAACCATTCAAGAAAGTTGATTTAACATCCATCTGAGAATTTTTCCATTTATATTGTGCAACCAATGCAAGTACCATCCTAATTGTATCCAACTTTGTAATTGGAGAAAATGTTTTAGTATAATCAATTCCTTCCTTTTGTGCATAGCCTTTTGCAACTAAATGGACCTTATACTTATCAATTGTTCCATCTGATTTATACTTAATTTTATAAACCCATTTAGTACCAAGTACTTCTTTTCCTTTTGGTAAATTGACTAAGTCCCATGATCATTTCTCACCAAGGCATTCAATTCTGCTTCCATAACTTCATTCCATTATTTCTTTCTTGATGCTTCTGCATAATTCTATGGTTCATCCATCTTCATTACTTGTGTCATAAGTGAAAAATTCAAAACAAAACTTTGTGATAACATCTTTTCTCAAAATTTATATCCAACATATTGCTCTTTGAATGACCCCTTTCAAGCCACTTAGGCTTCTTCTTGACTTCATCTACCTTTTAAACTTAGAATCGGATTCGTTACCAGTATCTTCTTCATCTTTTCTTAGTTTAATATGTACATGTTTTGAATGATAAACTCCCTACTCATCAAACACAACATATCTGCTTATTATCACCTTCTTTGCTTGAGGATCAAACAATCTATAACTTATTTTTTCAATACGCTATCCAATGAAGATGCACTTCACACTTTCATCATCCAATTTGCTCATGTTTTCCTTATGAATATGTGCATATGCAGTGCAACAAAAAGCTTTCATATGTGCAACACTTAGTTTGTATCCTGACCATGCTTCTTTTGGATTCAAACTCAATATTTCTCTTGTAGGACATCTATTCAAAGTATAAACTGCAGTGTGCACTACTTATTCCCAAAACTCATTTCCAAGAGACTTAGTTTTCAACATGCTCCGAATCATTTCAACTATGGTCCTATTTTTCCTTTTTGCAACTCCATTTTGTTGAGGCGATCAAGAATTGGTAAACTCTCACTTTATTCTGTTATTCCTGCATTAATTAAAAAATTCATTTGACTTGTATTCTCCCCCATTATCGGTTCATAGGGTGAGAATTTTCAAACCACTTTTTTTTTCAACTAATGCCTTAAACTCAAGGAAATGAGAAAACACTTCAGACTTCTCCTGCAAAAAATACACCGAAGTCTTCTTGGAATAATCATCAATGAAAGTGAGAAAATAACATGTCTTTCCAAAAGACACAGTCTCCATTGGACCACACAAATCTAAATGTACTAGTGTTAGACATTATCTAGTCTTCCATGTTCTATTTGTGAAACTTTCCCTATGTTGTTTTCCAAAAATACACCCTTCACATACTTCATCATCCATCTTGATATAAGGAAGACCATTCACCATGTTTTGATTCCTTAACAACACCAAACTCTGAAAATTCATACGTCCCATCCTTAAATACCAAATCTTGCTATTCATTTATTCTGTAACATTCAAAATGTGTGAGCTATTTGAATCAAAAGAAAGCTCTAAGATTTTTTCTTAAGCCATTCATCCTTACTACTACTGCATTTTTATTCAACTTATCCATGATTAAGCACTCTTTATTATCAAATAATAACTTGTAGTTTTTCTCCATCATTTGACCTACATAAAGTAGGTTCTTCTTCAATGTTGATGTCAACAATGTGTCCTCAATAAACTTCTTATTTCCATACAATGCTGGAATTGTAACTATTCCTTTCCCTTTAACTTAAAAAACTCTATCATCACCAAATATAACTTTACCAAAATAATTGTCATTTATTATAGTAAACAACTCCTCCTGAGATGTCATATGAGTTGAACATCCTGAATCAATATACCAAGCTTCACTTTCTTCAGTATGTGTCATAAAACTTGATATGAATAGCTTATCATTCCTTGTTTCTTCATCAATTGTTTTTGCACCTTTATGTTCCATATTTCACAATTTTGCATAACAATCTTTTTCAATATGACCAAACTTATGACAATGATAACACTGTGGTCCTTGTCTTTCTTGAGATCCATTTCTACCTCTTCCTCTTCCACACGATCCTTCTCTTCTATTTCCTCTGAATTGACTTGGACTTCTTCCTCTTCCTCTTGAAGTAGATGCATTTCCTTGATAATTCTGTGTCTGTTGTGGATGCCTATTCAGATTCTGATTATGATATTGACCCCTACTTCTTCCTCTTCCTCTATGCCTTGTGGAAAAAGAATGTTCCACTTCCTTAGTTGGATTATTTTCTTCAGCGGTTAGCAAAAAACCACTCAAATCATCAATTTTCAATGTATTTAAATCTTTGAAGACCATAATAATGGTGGTGACCATCTAAAACTTGGGCAGAACACTTCTTAAATTTTTTTCAATTAGTCTTCTTTCTGGAACATCTTCACCTAATGACCTCATTTGATTAACAAAATCTTGCATTTTTGTGATGTAATCATGAATGGATTCATTACTTTGCATATTTTCATTTTCAAAATTTCACCTTAATGTTTGAAATTTAGCTATAACCACACCTTCATATGTGTTTTTTAAGATATCCCATGCTTTCTTCGATGATTCTACATCACTGATTCTCATAAATATAGATTCTTCAATTGCACTCCCTATAGGATAAAGAGCTTCATTATCTTTCTTTATAAGTTCCTTTAGAAATTTCTTATCATTGAAACTCAAGGATTTGAATTTGTTAGTAGAAGGCATAGTATATCCATCAATTACAAGTTCCCATATATCTTTAGTGATCAATATAGGTTCCATGTGTTTGCTCCAATAAAAGTAATTTGTGACAAGAAGTTTAGGCAACACAATATGTCTTGTCGCCATCGTAGAAGAAGAGAGATAGAGAGAATATAGAAAATCAACACAATGTCTCCCACTTCACTCCAGTGCGAGAAAAACAATCCCAATAAATCAAGACTCAACCACCACCAAATAATTTTTTTAATTAAATTTGAAAGTACAAAGATGTGGACCAACACAATGCAATTCCAAGGTATAAACCCTTTACAAAAAAAATGTGCCCAACAAAATTTCAAAGAATAAGATATGATATAATCTCTTTTACAATTTGTCTCCTATGTTCTCTCAAGCACTAACGCTCTCCCATATTTCAATAATTAAAAAAATGTATTTATCAATTGTCCTTTACAATGAATATAATTAATCAAAGATAAGTAAACCTTGATTAATTTTAAAAATTACACCTGTAACTATTCTATCAAATATCTTTTCTTTCTTCATAATATATATTCAAGGAACAAATACATACCAATTGAGAATTGAATTCTCCATGCTCACTGCACCAAATATATTTACTTTGGAATGTGTTAGCACAAATTCTTGCAAGGGGGGTGTTTTCTCTCCAAGATCTAAGCCCGTGGCATAAATGCGAAGAAATGGGGCTTAAAGAACCTAGCATATGCATTTTGTCCAAGGTCACAGCCATGAGCGCACTGTGCAGCGCAAAAAAACCATTTCAGGTTAAAATTGCAAGTAGGCGGGCGGTTCCAATATTCAGCGGTGAGGATCGATCGATGGAGCAGATTGTCGGTCGACGGAAACTTAAGGCCAACAGAGTTGCGCCATGTTTAGCACAGGAATCGGGTCTGCAATCTTGCTGAGATGTTCAAGGCCATCCGATCAAGGAGGGGCACGTGACATGCGAATAGGCTCTATCGCAACTTTTCCTATCACGACTTTAAAGAACAAGGACCAGACTCCTCCCAGCCATGAGACGCGAAGTGCCGAAGGCACCCAGTGTCGGCCCCACAGTCTCTCCGAAATGATCCAGGTCGTCCGATCAAGGAGTGGTACGTGGCACACGATTAGGCTTTATCGCAACTTCGCCTATAGCGACTTTGAAGAACAAGGACCAACCT
>JASDQU010884769.1:0-10742 GCA_032191745.1 Picea mariana
CTGCAAACTAATATTTAGAAAAGAATAGAAAAGATACAATGTCAAATACAAACATTACACAGAGATTTTTCACCTGGAAACCCAAACCGGGAAAACCAGCATATATTATATTCATACATTGTGTTACATTGTTTACAATACAATATACATATAGGAGCCAATGGCATCCAAAACCCTAACCCAATGACCTGGATTTATCCAAAACCCTAATTCCTTAACCAGAAATAGAAAACCATCGGCAAAAAGCCATGTGCCGAAAAACCACCTAATATCATGTGGTCCCGGAAATATGTCATCCCGGTAATATGTCGTCCTGGAAATATGTCGTCCCGGTGGAAATATGTCGTCTTCGGTGGGCGGCCATCCTTTGATCTTGGGTAGACCATGGTTGGCCACTGCAGATGCTTACATTGGGTGTCGATCAAGGCACATGGTTATTTCCAATGGGCACAACATTAAGAACTTAGTGTTATACCCACCTGCAGAACCAAACCCATCCATAAAACCAGCAGGGAGCAAGGACATTTTATCTAGCAAAGAGTCTGAAACAAAAAATGAGGAATTGAGGCTAGTTCTCACTATTGAAAAATCCCTTCAGTTGAAAATAGAATCAGAAGATGATGTAATTACCTCTTTTATGGATGACCCTTGCTCTGTTTCTGAAACAAATCAACAATTCCTAGAATCTGTCTTAAGCTGTGAGACTCAGGAAACAATTGAAATAGCAAAAGGATTACAGAAGCTACT
Organism: Picea mariana; assembly: GCA_032191745.1. Lineage (NCBI taxonomy): Eukaryota > Viridiplantae > Streptophyta > Pinopsida > Pinales > Pinaceae > Picea > Picea mariana. The sequence goes on from JASDQU010884769.1 coordinate 748, forward strand.
TGTTGATGCACCCAGTGAAAGTGTTCCAGTAGAACTAGAACTAGGAAAAACCCTGAATATTAATCCAGCCCTGTCAGAACCTCAGAAGAAGCAACTTGTGGATGTCCTTCGAAAACACAAAAAGGCCTTCACCTGGGATTATACAGATATGAAGGGGATCCCTGCTAATTCATGCACCCATCATATATATATTAAGGAGGATTGTTGTCCTGTGAGACAACCTCAGAGAAGGATGAACCCCGCACTGAAAAATATCGTGAAAGAAGAACTTCAGAAATTAATAGACATAGGTTTTATTTACCCCATATCAGATAGCCAATGGGTCTCTCCATTAGTAATGGTCCCTAAGAAAAGTGGTAAATGGCGAATATGCATGGATTATCGAGAATTAAATAAGGCAACGTAGAAAGATCATTTCCCTTTTCCATTTATTGATCAAGTTCTGGACACATTGGCTGGCAAAAAGTTTTTTTCCTTCTTATATGGGTTTAGTGGGTATAACCAAATCTAGATAGCTACCGAAGATCAGGATAAAACCACTTTCACATGCCCCTAGGGAACATTCACATATCGGGTCCCTCCTTTTGGCCTGTGTAATGCTCCTGCAAAGTTCTAGAGGGCAATTTTGGGAATCTTCTCTGATTTGATAGATAACAGTGTTGAAATATACATGGATGAATTTACTCCGTATGGGGATTAATTTCTTGAAGGGCTGAAAAATTTAGAAAAAGTTCTCGAAAGGTGTATACAAGCGTGTGTCTCGTTGAGTATGGAAAAATGTCATATGATGATGGAAGAAGGAATTGTTCTGGGACATTTTCTCTCAGTTGAAGAAATCCGGATGGACCTAGCAAAGACAAAGGTATATCATCATTTCTTGACACCCAAAATGCCCATGCAGGTATGCAGTTTTATTGGTTGTACTGGCTATTACAGGCGTTTTATAGAAAATTTTGCTAAAGTAGCACATCCACTTTTTCAATTGCTAACAAAAGATTTAGATTTTGTGTGGACAGAGGACTGTGATGCAGCCTTTATGAGAATTAAGGAATTGGTCTGTAGCACCCCAATCCTCAGAGGGCCAGACTAGGCATTACCTTTCCATATTCATGCAGATGCTTCCCAAACAACAGTTGTTGCAGTATTAGGACAGCAAGAGGACAAAATACCATATGCAGTTTACTATGTTAGTAAGAATTTGGCTCTGGATGAATTAAACTACACAGTGACTAAGAAAGAATTCCTTGTTGTCATCTACGCCATCAACAAATTATGGCACTACATTATTGGGTATCCTACCTTTGTGCATATTGATCATGCAACTATCAGGTATTTAATGAATAAACTTGTTACCTCTGGTCGTATAACAAGATGGCTCTTGCTACTATAGGAATTTGATATCACAATAAGATAAACCTGGGAAGAACAATGTGGTTGCAGATTGCTTATCTAGGATAGAACATGAGGGTAAGGATACACCAATTGAAGATAATTTCCAAGATGAACATCTTTTTGCAGTATCTGCTAACACTCTGTGGTATGCAGATATTTCTAATTATCTTGCTTCAGGGAAGGTGCCTCGACATCTATCATATAAAGAGAAAAGGAAGATTATTCACCAAAGTACCCGATAATCATGGATGGCAGGATATCTCTTTCATGCAGGGGCTGACCAACAGATTCAGCGTTGTGTGGCAGAAGATAATATCTATGAGATAATGAAGGCTGCACATGATGGACCCTGTGGAGGACATTTTACAGATAAAAGAACAAGTCACAAAGTGTTGCAAATAGGATATTACTGGCCATCCATCTTTCGTGATGCCCAAGACTATGTCCGAAGGTGTGATAGATACCAATGGATGGGACAACCTGGGAAAGCAAATGAAATGCCTCTACAGCCCCAGATAGTCCTTGAACCATTTGAGAAATGGGCCATTGATTTTGTTGGACCCTTCAACCCACCTTCTCATCAAAAATATTACATCTTGGTCTGCACTGATTATGTAACTAAATGGGTGGAAGCTAGAGTGGTCACAAGAGCAACAGAACAAGTAGTGGCAGACTTTATTTTTGAAGAAATTTTTGCCCGATACGGTACTCCAAGGGAAATTTTGTCGAATGGAGGATCACAGTTCACATCTCACATGATAGGAAAGTTGATGCAAAAATATGGAGTCAAGCATAGAGTGACAACCCCCTATCACCCCCAGGCAAACGGGCAAGTAGAAAGCACAAACAAGGTATTGGAAAATATCTTGACAAAGACAGTAGCAAGTCATCGCCGAAACCGGGCACAGAAACTTCCAGAAGCTTTATGGGCGTACAGAACAACATGGTGAAACACAACTGGGTTTTCACCATTTGAGTTAGTCTATGGGAAAGTCCCCTTGTTTCCAGTGGAATTTGAGATCAGTACACTAAGGACAGCTCTAGAAGTAGGCTTATACCCATCAGAAGCACAAAAACACCGATTGGAATAGCTGAATGAGTTAGACGAGATTCGGTTAGTATTTGTCCAGAAGACCACTACTGTTCAACAGCAGAGAATGAAGTGGCATGATAAATTTATCAAAAGTAAGGTGTTTCATGTGGGAGATTGGGCATTACTTTACGATTCTCGATTTAAGGATTTCAAAGGCAAGCTTTGCACTCGCTGGATGGGGCCATACCAAGTGGATGTAGTGTTCAACAATGGAACGGTTATATTAATTACAATAGACGAGAATCATACCTCGTTCTTAGTAAACGGACACCATCTAAAACTATACAACTATCCAGCCTCTAGAAATGCCTTTGTCAAACATCTCTCTCACTCATCTGATTTAATGATTGTTGGAATGAAGGACACTCTCACTCTGCCTTAAAAAAATAAATAAATAAAATAAAATAAAATAAAATATATATATTAAATAAATAAAATTACTTTGTATTATTGCAGGGATAACAAACGAATATAACCAAGAGAAATGTAACACTCGGCATTGTTACTCCATCAGTACTTCTATAAAGACATTGTTGTTACTCCACTGGTGTGCACTGATTACTTCACGAAGTGTTGTTACTCCGCAACTGCTATTACTCCGTCGGTGTTGTTACTCCGCAATTGCCGCTACTCTGCCGTCATCGTTATTTTGTCGTTGCTGCTACTCGTTGTTACTGTTACTCCTTGTTGTTGTTGCATCCTGTTGTCGTTACTACGTTAGACATTTTGCTGCCACTCCACCATAAGGTAGGCCCCAGGTACATCTCCATTAACTTTTATGGATTTAATTAAAATATTCCAAAAAGACATCATAACGTGCCATGGACAGCCATAATTAAGTTGGGGGGGGAATCGTCATAAGAAATGACGACATACCATGAATTTTTTTTATGACACATGATCCTCATCTAACAAAATCTAATGATTTTGATATTCCGTAATCATAACTCGATATGTCAAATGCATACTCATATGCACAGAATCATAATCGGTCACCTCCCCAACATGCTACATTAAATTTATGACAGTACCACCACAATCTATCATCATTTCCAAGCATACCAATGTTGTTTCATCTTCCGCCCCCAAAAGTGATATGACGTTATTTCAGTTGCCACCAGTTTTGGAGCCCTGTCATTTTCCCCTACCAGCTAACTGCATTCGTCGTGCTGACTTCGCCTCTGCAGCAATGGGTGGACGATCTATGCAGCATGAACCTGAAGATACAACGAGAGTTTGGAACAATTAGAAGGTATGGTAGGTCTTTGAGAACACGGGTTGGAATGTCTACTTTGACATATTGAAAGGGTTGAACGAAGAAATCGTGATAGAATTTGCACTCAACTTGAGAGAAGGAAGCTCTCAGGTCTGCGGAATTGAAATTCCTATGACAGAGGAAGCCATCGCAGAAGTCAGTGGACTCCCTCAAAATGGATAGCGATGGTTTTCAAGAAGGTCTGTCCTTCCAGAGTTTCCCAAAGCCTTTTTATAGGTAGGAGAAAGCATTGTGCAGAAGGGTCGAGGATATGATCGAAATTCACTGCCGCATCCATGGAAGGAGGTAGCAGAATTCATCATGAGATATATGACTTGCGAAGGAAGATACTCCACCATATTCAAATACCATCTTCGAATACTAACTCACCTACGATTTCCCCAAACAGAGGCTTTCTCACTAAATATGCCTTATTTCTTATTGAGAAGCGTTCACCTAATGGCACATTCAGCTCAGGAGTCGTGACAGGTATTGGCGACCATCACCCACCATGGGTTGGTTCAGCTGTTAGTAATGAATGCCATTAGACAAATCCCAATTCTGTGGGAACTGTTTTGGGACTCCACAGAGGACGAAGTAGTAGTCGTTGTGGCTGCTAAGGAAGATGAACGAGAAGCTGCTAAGGAGGAAAATGCAGGTGAAGATGACTATGTTGACCAGGAGGAACTGGAAGAGATGGAAATGGAAGCTAAAGCATTCGAAGAAGAGGCTGCTCCTCAAGAGCAAGTCGAAAACATGGAATCAATGGAAGATGCGGAAGTTGACACAGAAAGGCCCACTAGTACCATGGCCGAGGCTGCCCCACAAGAACCAGTCTCGCCTGTGGAATTAGAAGAACAATGTGATAGCATGACAACCACAGAAGCAGGGTCACAACAGACAGGAGCAGGTGAATTGATCAATATTACAATCGAGGGTACCCCACAAGAACCTCCTGTCACCATGTAATCGATGGAGGAGGATAACCAAAATAAAGAAGAGGTCGTGACCACCCCGACCATAGAGCCCATGGAAGAAGTGTTTGGAGAACTAGGGCATGAGGTTGGCATTGAACCACAAGAACCAGCGTCAACCTCAAAACTGAATATTGAAGATCCCTGCCAGTTCTCCTTTTTCTCATTTATTACAAAAGGAGCAAGGCGAACTCGCTGCCTTCGGCGTTCAGAAGAAGATCCTGTCATTCCTCCAATTCTATCACAAAATACACAACTGTGCGAGGTGGACGATACTCAATCAGATACACCAGCAAGAGAGCATCTCACAGGGACACCATTGGTCACGGTGAGCCCACAACAAGAGGAATTAGTTGTAGGCGAAGAGGAGGGACCAAGAGAAGTGGTCCCAATGAATGAACCAATGGAAGAGACAGGAAAGAAGGTCATAAGACTCCCAGCCAAACAAAAACATCAGTTGCAATTGAAGGAAACAATGCTGCTTAAGATGGAGTTCAGGAAACTAAGGAAACATGTACACAAATTGCAGGAGCGGATGAAGAAATACAAGCAAAAATCTAGAAAGCCCAAGACCATAAGAGTAGAAACAGAAACTCAAATGGACCAAGCATCCATAACCTCTGCTGCTACTCAAACAGACCCGGTCGAGTGATTTTTTGAAGACCATGAGCATGCCTTAATAGTCGAAGTGCAGACTTGGAAATCTACTGTGACTCGGTATAAAAACGAAATCAAAAGAACGCAGGAGCGAGCCTCCACAACTGTTTTTGAATATGTGGAGCGTATAGACATCATGATATTAAGGCATGCAAAGCAGCAGCTCAAGATGGAGCAGCTGGCATAAGGCTTTTAACACATTTGAATCTAATCAGGTTACAAAGTCGTTTATGGTAAGAGGAGAACCCGAAAGGGTAGTCACCATGTTCAATAAACACAACACCTTTTTGGGAATTGAGGCAAATAGAGATAGAATGTTGAGGACACAAAATTGGTGCCTTGATATTTGCGTTAAGAAAATAGTCACATTTCATGAAGAAGCCCTTGATTGTTGTTAGAAAAGGTGGATGATGACGCCTACAGTTGTCCAGAAGAGGGAACCTTTTGGGGCACCAAATTTTGCACAGGTGCTACCTAGAGTGCCCAAATATGTGGCATGTGTCTGAACGAGAGGGATTCGATGGATGGGACTCTGGTTTCAGTTTCCCACTATTTGGTTGCCAGTAGAAGATTACACTCCATCATATATTGTTCCGGAAGATTGGTGGGAAGACGTCCACCTCTCAGATGGTTTTAAAGTTCTAGGAACAGATATGGCCGGATAATATGATCTTGCCCATTTTCAGGAAGCCCATATTTAGTGAAACCCAGACCTGCGGAAGCGGTGAACTGCATGAGGGCATGCAGAAGGCTAGTTGGGGGGAGATGTTGGGCACCAAATCGGGCTATCTTTCTGTCGCATTTCCATTACCTTTTTGACCTTTTTACACTTATTTACCTATGTTTACTGTGCTAAAATCGTGAGGTAAATACCCCTACCCTGTCGATTGGAATATTTTATTAATGAAGTGAAGTCATAGAGTTTTACCTATTCACAGCACTAAAACGATGTTTGACTGTAGCTTTTGGAGAACAGGAATCAAGGCCTCAGCATCCCGCGGCAGATCTGTTGTTCAGTTGTTTTGAGAAGAGCAACGACCAAGTCAAAAGGAGGCTGCGCAGCTGGAGTCGCAGATCCCTAAACCATATTGGGCATTTTGCTGATGTTGTCCATATGGTATTGGTGTCGTTCCAACTAATGCATATTTTTGGGGATACGGTTACCATGTTTTTTGGGAAGAGGTTGTTCTCCCTTTTGATGTATAAAAGACAGTTTATTCCTGTAACTGGGGATGTCCCCATTGAGATTGTAATAACCTTTTTCAGATTTATAAAGCATTACCTATTTTGTTGTCTTCATCTTTGCTGTAACCAGCACAACCCTGATCAGAGAGTTGGGCTTGCTCTTTTGATCAGGTGCTGCGTCTTCCTGTGTGTGTTATTTATCAGTTTTATGATTGTTGTTACATTGTGTTATTTAGCAGTTTATGCTTGTTGTTACAGTACATTATTTAGTAGTTGATGCTTGTTGTTACAGTGTTATTTCTTATCTTATGCTTGTTGTTACAGCGTATGATTCTTATGAGTACCTTTCAGAAGTTGTAGTTAATCCAGTTGACAGTAATGTTTTGAATCTTAAATTGTAAACCCTTGGACAAAACGAATTGTACTCTTGCCCCTGCATATACCTTGCATGTTTCCTTAAAAGGATACTCACCCAGATTGATAAATTAATGTAGGAAAAGGGTGAATAAATCGTTCATACCTGGACCCCAACACCCTCCCAACAAGTAGTGGCAAAATTTCTGCAGCGCGTACACCATGGCTAACCCTTCTTGCTCAGTGGTGGTATAGTTTACCTCCGCAGTTGATAGCTTCCTGCTAGCAAAATATAATGGATGATCAATCTCTCCATCACCAGGTTGTACTAACACTTCTCCTAAGGCAATGGAATATGCATCGATGTGTACGTGAAATTCCTTGCTCCAATCTGGAAATACCAGAATAGGCGCAGTAACCATTTTCTATTTCAGTGTGTCGAAGCTCTACTGGCATTCTTCTGTCCAACTAAACTGACAATATTTCTTCAAAATATTCTCCATGGGTGTTGTAAACTAGGAATATCCTTTAATGAACTTTCTGTAATATCCTATGTGTCCCAGCGTAGTGCGCAGATGTTTGATTGAAGTAGGAGGGGGTAGATCAACTATAATGGAAATTTTAGATGGATAAACTAGCAGTCCCTGTTTGCATACAATATGGCCTAACAACACTCCAAATGGTGAGAAGAAGATTCACTTCTTCAGATTCAAATCAATTTGACACTGCATGTATTTGTCCAACATTATCCTTAGACATTCAATATGATTCTTTAATAAACTAAAAACAGTCCAATCATCAAAATATGCTTCTAGAAATTTATGCAAAAACTCCTTGAATGCTTCAACCACCACCCTCGAAAAGATGGTTGGGGAATTATTTAATCCAAATGGCATCACTGTATACTGATAAGACCCCCATTCTATTGCAAATGTGGTCTTGTGGTGATCTTCCTTGGCAATCCAGATCTAATGGTATCATGAAAATCCATCTATAAAAGAATATACCTCCTGGCCTTCCACATTATCTAACACTTCATCAGTGAATGGCGTAGAGAAGGGATCATGCAAACAAGCATCATTCAGCTTCCTAAGATCTACACAGATCCTGATATCTCCTATCTTTTTTTCCTGTACCACCATAGGGCTAATCCACTCTGACTCTTCCACAGGTTCTATAATTCCTGCTTCCAGCATTCTATTGAGCTCAATATTCACTTTCTCTTTGTACTTAGGGTTCAGTCTGTAGGGTCTCTGTTTGGCTGGTCTTGCATCTGGCTTCAAAGGGATCCTCATCTCTCCCATAGGCCCTTTAATTCCCTTCATATCAGTGAACTTGGTTGGAAACAAGTATCGATATTCATGCAATACTTCTGTGATCTTGTCAATAGTGGCAGCATCCCAATAATCTCCAACATTTGCAAGCTTCAGTGTCTGTTCTATTCCAATATTGACCTTCTTAATATTGATTAGTTGTCCAATGAATGGTAACTCAACTCCTGGTCCTTCCACATCTCTTTGGCCTTCTGTTTCTGCAATGTTCACCTTTCTTGGATCATTGTCTTCATCAGCATTGATGTTGTAACAACCTTGCAGTTTCTATAGAGGCGCAATCCATTCGTCCTCTTCTTGTTCCAAGGAAAGGCTAGATGCGTCCTCGAATACTTTTTGTCTCACAATATGTAATGCTTGATCTACTGAAGGATATTGACTTTCAAATAAGAAGGTGGTTATAAAATTCTAAGTCATACATTTACAATCTATAGTGGTGAGGCGCAACTCTGCTTGAAGGTACCAATTGATAGGTGTCGTGTCTAGTGTGTTGATGAATTTGTGTACCCATTTTTCTTGAGGAACGTTGCTCCAAGATTTCTCGCAACTTCGCACATGGTACTTTGGGCAGATTCGACCTATGTATTGAACTTCACAGCCTTCTATTTGTGCTGAGAACCACACTATCATCAAGGTATGACATTGTACCTAGTCTGTAATATTTATTTTGTGTGTCCCCCGCCATCTTCCTGGGGTTTCTTTCAGGGCCTCATCCATCGCCAACAATATTTGTTGCATTGGTACACTTTCTTCAAAGTCCAACAAGAAGGTTTCTAAAGGATTCAAACCATCAAAGGTGGGTAAGTTACTTATTGTTGTGTCGATCCAGCAAACTTCTCTGGTTAATCTAGTACGTCTTATTGTAGATACTTCATACATTTTATTCTGCCAGTTCTTTGGTGCTTCTTCTGATTCTGATGAACATGCGCTGTCACTTCACCATATTATGTTTCCATCGGTCGTAGGATTAATGTAATCTTGTTGTCTGGCTGTTAGTTTGTATATGTTTTCCAAATCATATGCATGGTCTTCTTCTCTAATGGGCTCTGTGTATCGTTGACCTTCATCTGGATCTAAGGGTGCAATGACCCTAAGGCCATATTTTTCAAAAGTCATACGTCTCTTATTTAAATCAACCATAGTGGAATTATTGAAGGCCCAATCAATTCCTAACAGCGCAGGGTAAGGTAATATGTCATCAACTATCTCAATTACCTCAAAATATACAAATTTTCTTACTCTGTCGATGTCCATAGGGACATGTTCCAATCCTCCAAAGGGGTTGACATCTTGCTAATTAGCCATCCTGAGCCTGATAGGGGAATAGATCAACTTTGGTTTTCCCATCAGCGCCCAAGCTTGATTCGTCATGACATTGACCTCCTATCCTAAGTCAAGGACCAGATAGTCTATATCATATTCTCCTATTTGAGAATTCAAGTGTAATTCCTTATTTTTCCTTCTCTTTTTAGCGATTTAGTGTACTTCTCTATTCAGTAAGGGGTCAATATTTCCTAGCTCATACTATCTGATTAAATTTTTTATTTCTTGGATAGCGCTATCATCCTGAATCAACTTAACACAAGTATATAGAAATTCCATGAGCTTTCTTACCTCTTTTCCTTCTCTTGGTGAAGCAGACTAATCAAATTCCTAAGGCATTCCATACTCTCTTACTTTTGGTCATGTCTTTGATGAAGAATCTTGGTCTCATTTGAACTCTTTTCTTGCCTCCTCAAATATTTGTCTTTCTT
>JASDQU010884769.1:10792-27516 GCA_032191745.1 Picea mariana
TGACATTGTACCTAGTCTGTAATATTTATTTTGTGTGTCCCCCGCCATCTTCCTGGGGTTTCTTTCAGGGCCTCATCCATCGCCAACAATATTTGTTGCATTGGTACACTTTCTTCAAAGTCCAACAAGAAGGTTTCTAAAGGATTCAAACCATCAAAGGTGGGTAAGTTACTTACTGTTGTGTCGATCCAGTGAACTTCTCTGGTTAATCTAGCAGATCTTATTGTAGATACTTCATACATTTTATTCTACCAGTTCTTCGGTGCTTCTTCTAATTCTGATGAACATGCGTTGTCACTTAGCCATCTTATGTTTCCATCGGTCATAGGATTAATGTAATCTTGTTGTCTGTCTGTTAGTTTGTATATGTTTTCCAAATCATATGCATGGTCTTCTTTTTTAATGGGCTCTGTGTATCGCTGACCTTCATCTGGATCTAAGGGTGCAATGACCCTAAGGCCATATTTTTCAAAAGTCATACGTCTCTTATTTAAATCAACCATAGTGGAATTATTGAAGGCCCAATCAATTCCTAACAGCGCAGGGTAAGGGAATATGTCATCAACTATCTCAATTACCTCAAAATCTACAAATTTTCTTACTCCGTCGATGTCCACAGGGACATGTTCCAATCATCCAAAGGGGTTGACATCTTGCTGATTAGCCATCCTGAGCCTGATAGGGGAATAGATCAACTTTGGTTTTCCCATCAGCGCCCAAGCTTGCTTCGTCATGACATTGACCTCCTATCCTAAGTCAAGGACCACATAGTCTATATCATATTCTCCTATTTGAGAATTCAAGTGTAATTCCTTATTTTTCCTTCTCTTTTTAGTGATTTAGTGTACTTCTCTATTCAATAAGGGGTCAGTATTTCCTAGCTCATACTATCTAATTAAATTTTGTATTTCTTGGATAGAGCTCTCATCCTGAATCAACTTAACACAAGTATATAGAAATTCCATGAGCTTTCTTACCTCTTTTCCTTCTCTTGGTGAAGCAGACTGATCAAATTCCTAAGGCATTCCATACTCTCTTACTTTTGGTCATGTCTTTCATGAAGAATCTTGGTCTCCTTTGAACTCTTTTCTTGCCTCCTCAAATATTTGTCTTTCTTTATTTTCATCAAAGGTTTGGGTCTTCTCTGTAGCTTTCTTGACTCCTAAGTCCTCTACAGTCTTTCCTTGGGTCAGTTTGTCTTCTCTTGTAACAGTGCCTCCTCTAGTAATAATAGTGACTCTAGGGTCTTTACTGCGAGGTTTATCTTTGATCAATTATATCTGTGGGTTCTGTTGAGGTCCTCATTTCTCTTGAAGTTTAGCCATCAATGTTGGACATTCCTCGATAATGTGTTCGGAGGAGTTGCAATAGATGCAAGTGGTACAAGGGTTCTGATAGTCCCTTGCCAAGTGTCCTGGATGTGCACAATTATAACAGATGATATTTCCATGGTCTCAACCCATACCTCCTTCTCGTCCTCATCCTTTAAATCCACCGTGAGGATTGAAGTTTCCTCTCCCAGGGGATTTGTACTATGTAGTGTTTCCTTCTTTTTGTACTTTGCCTTGAATTTTGTATATATCTCTTTACCTTTCATGCATGAGATCATAAGCCCTACAATCCCTATCATCATGTCCCACAGACTTATAGAACGTGCAATACAAATTTTTGGGTGTCTGAACATATTTTTCCATGTAATAGCACTCACCAGTACGATGTCTATTTCGGCATACCTCACACCAGGGTAAGGTGACTTGCTTCAAAGGACTCGGAGCTCTAGAGGCCAAGTATTCATGGAATAGGGGACAGTGTTCCTTTTCATGGCCCTCTGATCTGCATCTAACACACCAAATTTCTTATCTTCTATATTTTCCCTTTTATTTCTTCATATCTTCGACCTGCAAAGATAAGCTAGTTAGATGACTCAATATCTGACTCATACCTGAGATGGATTCTCCCATAGGGGTTGATTCTAGCTTCATGGTGATCTCCAGTGCCTCATCCTGTGAAGTAATCTTTTGCTGCATCAGAGGAACTATGATGTGTGGTAAGATGGCAGCAATGAACCATTCTTTGTTCTGCTCATCTAGAATCTAAAAAATTCAGTCGGCCTGTTAAGGTCTTGAATCTTTGATCGAATTCCCAAACGGGTTCAACTACCTTCTGCTTGATCTCCTTCAGTTTTGTAATACATTGGGACTCCGAATTAGGTTTCTTAAACTCTGCAATCAGTGCATTCTTGATCTCATTCAGTGGCTTAGGCTGCTCAATTCCTTGTACAAGCTTCATGTACCATCTCAGTGCGTGATCTTGAATGTTAGTACTAAAATGGGTTGTTTTAACAGCTTCGTCGTTGACATTTTTAATATTCCATATGGCTTCACACAAGAACCAATGTTGATCAGGATCTTTTGATCCATATCCCCTAAAGATAGGGAGTCTCATCTCATCTTCCATAGATCTTCCTACGTTTCCTTTCTGAGTATGTGGTGGATGACTAGTAATAGTACTTTGAACAGTCTGGTAACTCTACTTACTTTGATTGCTTAATGTTGCTGAACCAACAGGAGTATTAATAGTACTTACTTCAATAATCTGTGCAGTTCTTGAGGTTTCTGGCTCGTCTCGGTGAAGTTCTTCATCTTCCTCTTCCCCTGCCTCGATGGGTTCCGAATGTTCTTCGTCTGTCAGATCTTCCTCTTCTGCACTATAGAAACCCTCATCCCCGTAGTTCTTCTTGAACAGGTTCACAAGATGAACTTCTTTGAACACCCTCCCACTGCATGTATTTCTAGCCTCTGTGTCGCTGTCGCTGTCTAAATTCCTAAACATTAGCTTCTTCAAATCCGATCGATCTACTGTATCTTCAGGATGTTCTTTTCATGCAATAGCATCTTGATTCTTAACTTCAGAAAATGTAAAAATTTCCCTCTGGGTCCCTTGAAGAAATATCTGTCGGCTTGGATATATGACTCTACTCTGTCAACAGAAAACTCAGTGATGTACCCTCTAATGGTGCTATCAAACCAGTGATCTACTTCTCTCGACACGACGTTGTCAACTCTCTTGACCTTCTTGATCAACACCGACATCCAAACTACATGAGGTCTAGAGCTTACTTCAAACTAGGTATCTTCTAACCTAGCTAACCACTCATATAGCTCTTGATGGATTCCTCCAAAGAATATCTCGTGTATATTGGTACAGATATATCTTCCCAACCAATCCTCTGTACTCATAATAGGGTTTTTTTTCTTGGCTTCAGCGAAGTCCTTTTCTTGATCCTCTATCCACTTTTAAATCTTTGTCTTTGATGGGAACCACCTTGACATTCCCTCAAGAAGATTCTTGTCCTGGAAATGAAACCATTTGTTGGCACAGGAGCAGACCCAGGGTTCATATCCAAGAGCGCACCAACAATCCCTAACTACTGGCCCTTTCAGCTACACCTACGAAGCAGATGCAGTCTCACCCGAAGTATCTATGGGGGGGTTGCAGGACAGAAATGTCTATAACCAAGGGAAATATCAAGTGGATCCAATACTAGAACAATACAGCATGCATATATCACTTATCAGCTTAGATATATTCCATACTTCTATCAGATCTACCACAGCAATGCAATAATAGTATATCAAGGAAAAATAACATAGCATCAATCACACACACAAGACAAATATATGTGGCTCACCCTCTCTCTAGGGATACGTCCACAAAAATGTGCTTATAATATATTGAGGTAAATCATATAGTTCTTATCTACGCTCCTATTTATCAGATCTTCTTTCTTCTTCTCCCTTCCCCTCCCCTTTCTGCACACCCAGCTGCAGGACTTGATCTTTGAACCCAGCTGGAGATCTTACAATACCATAAGTCTCTCACACTTAGCACTTCTCTCTCGTACGATAATACTCACTCACATCAATAATACAACTAGATCAATACTATCAACAATGAAAAAAACCCAACCCAAGTCCTCTTGACCTTTATTTATACATTACAATAGCTCACCAACATCCTTAGGCTGAAATCTAGGTGTCAAAACCCTAGATACCAAAACCCTAGGTGTCTAAAACCCTAGGTCAACTTGATCCATGTTTTCAGGGATTCACCAGCTTGTCTTTCCTTCCTTCTCGCGTGGTGCTCCAGAGCATCTAATGGTGGATTTTTCCTCTTTCTGAGTCATGCATGGTCCTTCTTCCTTGATGACCTGTCATCTTCTATCTCCTCATCCAACGAATTGCTTTCTCGGGCTTTGCTTCGTCTTTTCTTCTCTTTTGCTCGTTTCAACCCAGTAACAGTCACTGTGTCTTCCACGCAGTTTGCATTTCACCTTTTCTTCCTTGATATTCACTTTCTTCCATAACAAAGGGCCAACACCTATCAGCAACATATCATCCACATACAAGACCAAATAAATCAAATGATCACCAATTAATTTAAAATATAGAAATTGATCCTCTTTGCTTCTTGTGAATCCAAGTCCCAACATATAAGTATCAATTTTTTGATACCACATCCTTGGTGTTTTTTTTAAACCATACAGGGACTTTTAAATCTTACATACTAGCTCTTTCTTTCCCTTCACAACAAATCCTTTTGATTTGTTCATGTAGATTTATTCTTCGAGATCCCCATGTAGGAATGATGTCTTCACATCCATCTGTTCTACTTCAAAATAAAACATAGTAGCAACAGATAACAAAACACTAATAGAGGTTAACTTGGAAAAAGAGAAAAAAATTCACCAAAATCAATTCCCTCAACCTGGGAATAACCCTTTTCTACTGACCGAGCTTTGTATTTCTCCACTTTTCATTCTGTATTCAGCTTCCTTTTAAATACCCATTTGTTTCCATTGGGGTTTCTTCCATTTGAAAACTCCACTATATCCCAAGCCTCACTCTTATCCAAGGCTTCCATTTCTTCAACCATGGTCATTTTCCAAAGTTTTCCATCCTATGAATGCACTGCCTCCCTAATAGTTCTAGGATCATCATCAATAATAGTCAAATCAATATTTGAATGGAAATCAACTGGATTATACCTTTTCGGTAGCCTTTTTTTCTACATTGATCTCCTCAATACTGGAGTATGATGTTCTTCTTATTTTGATTCTTGTTCTTCTATAGAGTCTGATTCATCATCCTTTGGCTCAAAATATATTTTCTTTGGTTCTTCCTTATTTGGTAGGACCTCCTGTTTGAAAACATCCTTCATTTCTCTAAATACCACATCTCTTCTATACACAACCTTCTTAGTTTCTGGATTCCCAATATTATAACCTTTGAGACCATATTTATACCAAATGTTACATATCATGAGTCTGACTGGCCGTTTTGTTATAATATACTTAACCATTCTCACAACTGTGGGTTCATGGGTTAAAGTTTCTATCTTCCAAGTTCCACAATATCCATTTTGCACCTAAAGACCCATGATCTACATTATGACTGTCGGTCTTGTTGCAGATATTGATCCCTTAAGAATTTAATTTCTCTTATGTCCAAGTCTGACTGACCACTATGGTTCGCGGGTTCCTGGGTTGGCAGGTTCACAAAAAACCCCAAATTCAAATTTCTCTTGTTTGTTCCCGCCATCTTTGTGCTTTTCCCAATATGCATTTAGTACGGTTTATAGTTAATAACAATCATATGGGCTCCCTAAAGATCGTCATTAATAAGCGAAGGGCTCGAGGATATTTCTTGTTAAATTGCATTAAATCACGATTTGCCAAGGGTTATATTATTTTTATCTCTCTGAAAGGTTTTATTACAAGTTGTTATCCAGTCAAAAGAACACTCTCGTCAACTTATGGCAGGAGCAGCCAGATAGCAGTTATGTGGTGATACTTTGAACATATTTTTTCGAGAAGACCAGAACTTTCATTGGTCCATAGCATACTCATATTACGCATCGCCTCCTGCATAGAAAGATATAATTTTGACTTCTAGAATTGCTTGCACAGGGTGTGTCTCTGAGGTATTCGACTGGAAAGAACTGGTTGCGTGGTGCATTGAAAAATATGTACTAATTCAGCGAATCATACAACTCTAGGATTGTTCCCCTATATCTCTTTCACCACAATTGTTTCATAAGATGTTGAAGCTCCCTGAGCCAACACTTACCTTTAAAGGAGAGGATTGAATATATTTTCTGAAAAAACATGACAATGGCCTAGAAATTTTTCCTAAGTATTTGGATAATTGCATGGATGTCCCAGAGGACCTAACTAGGATTCAGGTCGACTCGTTAAAAAACTCCTTTCGGGAAATCACTTGGTTGTTTACCAGGATGACAGGCCAAGAAAGAACTGCCACCATTTCCCGCATGATTCTTTATATTTTATATTTTGCAGTTAAAGAGAAAGCTATATTCAATTGGGGAAAGTTGATTTCCATTGAAATCTCCTCCCAATTGTCACATTACAAAAGAGACAAGAAATTCTTTATGGCTTCTTATTTGGTATTTACGATAGCATATTGTTGTCAGATTCCAAAATTGACTATATGTAGGAGAGTGAACTATGAAGTTGATCCAATCACCTTTTGGTATCAAGCATTGTGGAGACATGACACTTCTTTTCATTTTTATGAGGTTTACAATGATTTTGTTTCAATCTCTAAGGGACTATTGTTTGGTAAAAATACCCCCAAGATATCAAACCATGAAAATAAATTCTTGGAGAAAAATGGGACATTAGAAAAGATGGAAAATAAAAGTGTTATTAGGATCTTTTGTTCCAAGGAGTAACCCTCTTTTCTTCCATACCACATATATGATAAATTGTTTAACACAAAAGTAGCAAGGAAATATAATTTTTGGTTGCACTTTTTCCACGAGAAATAGGAAAAGCAATTCATACCCTTTCCTTGGAAAATTGGAGACTTTGTATTCAGGGATATAAACAAAATTGATGAGTTTGTGAATCACTTCAACAATGTAAATATGAAATATGTTCTAGTTAGGTACTTGTATGGGGCAATCATACCATAGATCTTGCGATCTCGAAGGTTGAAGTCGTTGAACTTTAGTGCTGCGATCTTATCTTGGTCTTCTCGAACTACGTGTATCCCCTTCAGGAGGTACGCAGTAAGTATGGTGTACTCAAAATCATGTGGTACACTATCACAATTCACCGCACCAGCCAAAGGTGGGATGTAATCGGGAAATATGGTTGGAATCAGTTTTTCATTTGCGAGGTCATCTTTATGCTTGGTTCTCTTTTCTGTTGATGGTTGGGATGGTCCTTCTCCATGAGAAGTCGACGGAGAGGCTTGCACCATTATCGTCGATGAATCTTGTACACCTACAGACATCGACATGACTCTTTCAGTCATGAGGTCGATCAGAACTTCTTCAACAAATTTCTCTACAGTGTTGAACTCGTCCAACATACACACTCGGGGTGGAAAATCTTGGGTTCAAAGAGTAACTTAGACACTGCAATAGGATAGAGGGCAATGGCGCAATGATCACTGTGTAAAATCAACAAGTCTGTGGGCTCAGATTCACGATTAGCAAAAGTGTTCTCGGGGCATGGCGTGACGGGATAAATAGAAAACTTGGCAATGGATTTCTTGCAATGGGTGAGAAGCCTTCATTAACTATGTTATGTCCATTACAGCGTGGTCCAACGGTTTGGTGGTGAACCATAAATGCCTTTCTACTCGTTTGGGGGGTCGGTCGAATGATTATATTGTTCCCAATGGTTATATTGCTTCGCCATGGCGAAGTGACATGTGACACTATTTTGTTATCCCGACGAAGCTCCAATTTTGCAAATTTTCCTTCTGCAAAGTTCCCTCTGGAACCTTTTGTAACTTGTCGATCTTATCTCTCTTCTTACTTAGTTTTCTAGCTTTATTTCCAGTGAGCTTCGTCTCGGTATGCCTTTTTCCATTCTGATTCTTATCTTCTTTTGGCATGGTTACTTCACGCTATTGAGATTCTTTCCTAAGATTCGAGGGTGATACTTCTTCTTTATCTAGAATAGGTACTTCAATATTCTGTGGGTCGTCTAGTGTTCCTGCAACTTCGACATCCGGATCTCTGGTGTTAAATAGCTTCGATCTATTCTTATGTTCTTCAATCAAGTGTGCGACATAGATGATTTTAGGGGCTAAATTTCGCTCATGGGATAATTTTCCATGGTTTTTCCAAAAACGAGATTCGTTATTTTAAAAATGAGTCGCCCAAATTCTATAGGATAAAATTAGTTTACCTTAAAAATCACCAAAATTTTATAAAAACTATATAAAATACTTATAAATTTGAATATTTTTAAAAAAATATCGCCAAACATTTATAGTTGACATATGAAGGATTAGCAATATTCGTCAAGGTTTCTACATTTTAAAACAAATTTCCATCCTTAAAATCATCTCTGGTGTGCGATCCTTCGAGTCATGAAATCTTTTAACTCTTGCTTCTTCTACTCTAAAACTTCTTCTTCTTCTTTCCTTCTAGCCTAATTTCTTTCAATCCAAGGTTTTCCTAGTAACATGGTAAATGGGGCATTGTTTTCAATAAATTTAATAATCTCAAAATCTTCCTCTATCGAAGTTCCATTGACATTCATAGATATCTAGGTGAGCTTTCCACATAGGTTTATCAGTTTTCCTCTGAATATCCCTATTCCTCCCAATGAAGGAGTCATAGGCTTCCCTAAAAGTTCCCAAGTTCTTTCTGTCATGATATTCACCTGTGTTTCCTCATATAGAACATAGTCAATGTCAAAGTCTCCTATTCTTGCTTCAAGGCATCTTTTTTCTTTGAAGATCTATGATAAAATGACATGTCGGTCGTTATTCAGGGTTTCTTTTATCTGTAGCAACACTTTCTCTGATTCTTTCTGGGGTTCTGCCATTTTTGGATCTGCCTTAGGGTTTTCTTGTATCATGTTTATTCCTTCAAGATTAGCAGTCATTCTAGGGCAATCCAATAATTCATGGTCCATAGTTTTGCAACAAAGACAACTAGGTATTCTCACAGGGAATTCCTTAGCAAGATGTTCTTGTTTTCTACAACTGTAACAGAGGGTTAATCCTCTCTTTCCTTGAAATGATACCGGGTGTTTCCTTCTAGGATCATAGTAGCTAACCTGCAAACATTTCTTTCTAGGATCTTTCATCCACTTGTTAGTCCAAACATTCTTTCTATGCATAAGTATAGCATATATTTCACTATTATTATTAGATCTATTCATATCAAACCTTCTTTCATCTATTAGTGCCCTAGTTTTCAAGCTAGGATAGAATCTATCAAACATACCTAGATCCATACAGTTGAAACAAAAATTTCCACTTATCTTAATTCTACAGAGCACAAAGATTTCAGATCTAAAATGTTTCACTATTCTTACCTTTATCAGGGCATAGAGCTCCAGATCTTACCTCTTTTCTTCAGATCTGACCTCTTTTCTTTAGATCTGACCTCTTTTCTTCAGATCGGACTTCTTTCCATAGCACAGAGCTTTATAAATCAAGTAGAATATTGTGCGTTATAATGACAGATCTATGCACAGAGATTTCACAGTTTCAGGATGAATCTTTTCACAAATCTTCTTCTTCCTTAGTTCCCAGCAATCACAATTTCAGGTCTCGGCAACGAAACCATTTGTTGGCACAGGGACAGACCCAGGGTTCAACGCAACAACATCACACCAAAAAAACCCTAACTACCATCCCTTTCAGAAACACATGTGAAGCAGATGAAGTCTCGCCCGAGGTAGAGGCAGGGGTGGTTGCAGGACTCAGGTGTCTACAACCTTAGCTAAGACACAGATCTGTGGTTGTAATACTTAACAGAGCACTTAGCACCAATAGTTCATCAATATTTAACCACTATCTACTCCACAGATAAAACAGAGCATCGCATCATTCACTCAGATCTGATGTATCTAAGCACTTATCATAGAGAGGTTGATTAGATCTAGCAGATTCAAGCACTAAGCACATTCACATAGGTCATATCTAACATCCATATACATCATTAGCACAAAGAATAAACAGATATATCTATCGATATAAAAGAACTTATAAAGTAAAGACATAAACACATCAAGATATTGCACAAAGCATAGCAACACGGCATGTACGTGGTTCACCCCCGCCCTGGGGCTAAGTCCACCAAATCTTCTTCTCTTTTGTTATCTTTTGTTAATTAGTTACATGCACAGAGCCTCAAAACCCTACTCTGCATAGGACAGTATATCTACACGCACCTCGCCAGATCCTCCTTCCCCGAGATAGGATATAGCACTAAGCCTTCTACAGTCACTTGCACTCAGCTATGCAAGCTTCACACAGTATGCATAGAGCATCCACAATCCATACTTAGCAATATCACATAGATATGCATATCTTGTCCCCCTCTTACATATCCTAGACATCTATTTATACATTACAAAATAGGGCTAAACATGGGTAAACCCATGGGCTGACATCCCATACCCATTACATAATCCCAAATCCCAAAAAGGACCCAAAAAGGAGCCAAGATCCCGCAATCTCTACTTCATCTTGCGATCCTCCTTCGATAGGCTTTCGAAGTCCCAAAATAGGTCAAACTTGACCAAGCATCTCCCAAAACTTGGTCAAGGGCCAAAATTACCCCTAAAACCACCACATCTCGGAGCAATTATCCAATGCACCCAACTAGGAAATTTACCAACAGTAGTTCAAGCGGCGGAGGAGAAAAGAATCCCCCTTCAGGAAAAATAGAGAGCTCACACAAGCTTCCTCTAAGAAAGAAGAGGAAGAACGTTGTGCAAGAGGAAGAAGACCATCGCATAGAAAATGACATCAAAATATTCTCTCTTGAAGACATGGAGCTCAACACAGATATCGAGAAATGTTTTCCCAAGTTGATCGGCCGGGAAACACAACCCATCAAAATTCATCATTAGAAATCATTGAGAATGAGACTTTCAGTGAATAAGACTCATTCTCTTTCCAAAGCATAGTCTTCTATAAGGAGTCTAATAAATTGATTATTGAAAAAGGTGATATGAAAAATAAGAAAGGAAAATATCGTTCAGAGGTTGGGCTAAAGGACTTACGGCCTTCCCAAATTTATAGAATTCACAGAGAAACCGAAGATTCTCTAGATGACTCCATTGGTGGTTTAGAAGCAAAAAACAAGAAGTTGAAAGAAAGGAACTGGAAGACGCTTTAATGCATCTTCCACTTCTTGCTAGTCCTTTATCAATAGTCAAGCCCACCACACTCGTTGTTAAATTAAAAGGATCTTCAATCCTACTTACATTTTCCAGGATCTATGTGGAAAGGAATATTAAAAAAAGAATGGAATTGATCACAGAGGCATGGGAAGTTTCGAAAAGCATTGTTTCTTTTGGTTCGAGGGTGCATATATTCCATGAATATTTGCAATTCGACCTGAAACATGAAGAAGTTTTTTACCTTGATGATGTACTACTCTTTGGAAACAAGGTCTCTAACATGACGTAACTAAGGAGAAGAGATGAGGATCTTCCCTCCCCAAGTTGGATAAAACAGTTGAACGTGTGTTGGAAGGAAAAGATTAAAAATTTGCATAATATCCTTCAAGTGTGCAACCAAGCTATATCAAAGAGGGAAGAACTATTCAAAAGGATCACGGAGATAGACCTAGCCGGAAATACTAATGAAGTACAAGACCCCAAGTTAATCATCAACTCAATGTTCCTAACAAAGTAACAGTTTGACGAACAAGTTGATATTTTTAAAGGGTTATTAGTTGAAAATTTTTATGGTATAGTTGAATACAATGAAGACGACATCGAAAATTGGCTAGTGGACTACTCCGTGAAGAATCAAGATATTTAAGAAGAATTACATGGTATTTCCCTTGATTTATGAGACTTGGAGGGCAAGTTGTTCAACATCAAAATCCGGCATGAGATAAACGTGGAACCAATGAAAAATTATATTGAAGAATTGATCAAGAAAGCAATCGGAAAATTGACCGACAAGGGGAAAGAAACAGTTGAGACGGTTCCTGTAACCCTTAATGAAGACAATAAAAGGACACCAGCAAGCAATTAAATACATGAGATACCATCATAGTAAGTTTATGTTGATCACATCTTTATTTCTTTATCAGTTCCTTCATCCAGTTACTCTGCTTCTTTGACTAGAAAGGTTTAACTGAATTCTGATAACTTCTCTTTTCTTCTTTCTAGGTCTTGTTGTTCTTTTATTGCCCATCATATTCCTTATACAAGATTAATTCTTGTGTATATTTTCTTTATGGTCTATGGGAGCCCCAATCCTAGTCCTTAGGACAAATGCATTTTAATGTCAAAGAATATGTAACATACAATATATTTTTTAGAAATTTCAAGAGAGCTATTTCGGGATCAGTTTTGACTGTGCTTTGTAACTCTGAGTTTTGAGTATAAAGTATTTGAGATTGATCTATCATTATATTTATTTGATTTTCCCATGTGTCGACTCTATTAAAGTTCTCTTATTCATGTGGATCATCTTCTTTTTTTATTTTATGTGATCAGAAATATTTATTTCAACTATGATGGGTGTGAGGAAATTTTTCTTATCTTCTTTAAGTGTATGAATTGTGTGGTTCCTGGTCATTTCTCAAGAATTTTCTCTAAATAGAAAACAAAAACATTTTCCTTTTTTTTTTCTTGCAATATTTATATTTCTTTGATTACCATGTCGGACTTCTACAAAGTCCCATATTCTGAAAATTTACAGTCCTAAGAAAATATTAAAGAGGAGTACCACCTCTATAAAAATGTAGGGGGGTTTACATCCTCGTGAGTTTACTGTTTTTGTCCTAACAGATTCAATCATCAACAAGTACACAGATTTTCCCAATTATGGAACCGACATAGGTCCAAACACATCATTGTGCAATAGTTGTAAAATTCCTTCTGCCCTCGTTGCACCAGCGGGGAATCTTACCTGATTATGCTTCCCATATACAAAATGTTCATAGAAATCAAAATTCAGAGAGAATTTAGTCATACCTTCAACCATACCTTTACCGTGTAGTAGTCAAATACCCTTCTCTCCGATATTCCCCAATCTTTGATGCCACGAAATAACCCTTTCTCTAGAGATTGCAGGATTTTTTTCTTATTCTGCTCCAATATCCAAAACAATGGAACTATTACACCCATCACTAATAGTGCTTACTTTCAGCTTATACAAAGTTCCAATCTGAAATCCCTTCAGTAACACCATTGCTCCTCAAACTATCTTGCGGATTTCTTTTTCAAATACCATTTTTACCCCTGCATTGCCCAATATTTTTCTTATAGAAATAAATTTTTTGGCCAATCCTGGAATGTGCATAACCCCAGGAAGTGTTCTAATCCTTCCATCTATGAGCCTCAACTTGAATTTTCATCTTCCTATGATTATGGTTGTCGATTCATCACCTAGGAAAACATTACCTCTATCGTACCTTTCATATTCATAGAACCACTCCCTGTAGGGAGTCATATGAAAGGATGCACCCGATTCAACCAACCATGCCTCATGATCTGCATGTGTGCTTGAAGAATCCAAGTAAACATCTGCTCCTTCTTCCTTGGAGGTATTTTCTTCTGTAGAGAGAGCACCTTCATATCCATTCACTTTCAAGAGAGATATTTAGGGATCACTTTTGACTATGTTTTGTAACTCTAAGTTTTGAGTATAAAGTATTTGAGATTGATCTATCATTATCGTTATTTGAGATGCCCACATGTCCACTATGTTAAAGTTCTCTTATGCATGCAGATCATCTTCTTTTTTTATTTTATGTGATTAGAAATCTTTATTTTAACTATGATGGATGTGAGAAAAAATTTCTTATCTACTTTAAATGTATGAAGTTTGTGGTTCCTATTCATTTCTCAAGAATTTTCTCTAAATAGAAAACAAAAGAATTTTCCTTTTATTTTTGTTGCAATCTTTATAGTTCTTTGACTAACACGTTGGACTTCTGCAAAGTCCCATATTCTGAAAATTTATAGTCCTAAGAAAGTATTAAAGAGTACCACCTCTGTAAAAATGCAGGGGGATTTACATCCTCGTGAGGTTATCATTTTGTTCCTAACGGATTCAAGTGTCAACAAGTACACAGATTTTCCCAATTATGGAATAGACATAGGTCCAAACACATCATTGTGCACTAGTTGTAAAATTCTTTCTTCCCTCGTTGCACCAAAGGGTAATATTACCTAATTATTCTTCCCATATACATAATGTTCATAGAAATCAAAATTCAGAGAGAAGTTAGTCATACCTTCAACCATACCTTTAACATGTAGTAGTCAAAGACCCTTCTCTCTGATATTCCTCAGTCTTTGATGTCATAGAATAGCCTTTTCTCCAAAGATTGTAGGAGTTTTTTCTTCTTCTTCTCCAATATCTAGAACAATGGAACTATTGCACCCATCACTAATAGTGATTCCTTGCAGTTTATACAGAGTTCCAATCTAAAATCCCTTCAAAAACACCATTTCTCCTCAAACCATCCTACAGGTTTCTTTTTCAAATACCATTTTTACCCTTGCATCGTCCAATATTTTTCTTATAGAAATCAAATTTCTGGCCAATCCTAGAATGTACAGAACACCAGGTAGTGTTATAATCCTTCCATCTATGAGCCTCAACTTGAATTTTCATCACTTTATGATTCTAGTTGTCGAGTCATAACATAGGAAAACATTACCTCCATCGTACCTTTCATATTCACAGAACCACTCCCTGTAGGGAGTCATATGAAACGATGCATCTAAGTCAACCAACCATGCCTCATGATCTACATGTGTGCTTGAAGAATCCAAGTACACATCCTCTCATTCTTCCTTGGAGGTATTTTCTTATGTAGATGGAGCACCTTCAGAATCCTTCACTTTCAAGAGAGCTATTTTGGGATCAGTTTTGACTGTGCTTTGTAACTCTGAGTTTTGAGTATAAAGTATTTGAGATTGATCTATCATTATCTTTATTTGAGATTCTCATGTTTCCACTCTATTAAAGTTCTCTTATGCATGTGGATCATCTTCATTTTTTATTTTATGTGATCAGAAATGTTTATTTTAACTATGATGGATGTGAGGAAATTTTTCTTATCTGCTTTAAAAGTATGAAGTGTATGGTTCTTGTTCATTTCTCATGAATTTTCTATAAATAGAAAACAAAAACATTTTCCTTTTATTTTTCTTGCAATCTTTATATTTCTTTGATTACCACGTCGGACTTCTGCAAAGTCCCATATTCTGAAAATTTACATTCCTAAGAAAATCTTAAAGAAGAGTACCACCTCTATAAAAATGTAGGGGGATTTACATCCTCATGAGGTTTCCGTTTTGGTCCTAATAGATTCAAGCATCAACACGTACAAATATTTTCCCAATTATGGAACTGACACAGGTCTAAACACATCACTTTGCACTAGCTGTAAAATTCCTTCTGCCCTCATTGCACTAGAGGATAATATTACCTGATTTTGCTTCCCATATACACAATGTTCATAGAAATAAAAATTCATAGATCAGTTATTCATACCTTCAACCATAGCTTTAGCATGTAGTATTCAAATACCCTTATCTCTGATATTCCCCAGTCATTGATGCAACGGAATAACCTTTTCTCCAAAGATTGTAGGAGTTTTTTCTTCTTTTGCTCCAATATACAGAAAAATGGAAATATTACACCCATCACTATTAGTTCTTTCTTTCATCTTATACAAAGTTCTAATCTGAAATCCCTTCAGCAACACCATTGCTCCCCAAACTATCCTGCAGTTTTCTTTTTCAAATACCATTTTTACCCCTGCATCGTCCAATATTTTGCTTATAGAAATCAAATTTTTGGCCAATCCTGGAATGAGCATAACACTAGGAAGTGTTCTAATCCTTCCATCTATGAGCCTCAAGTTCAATTTTCATCATACTATGATTATGGTTGTCGAGTCATCACCTAGGAAAACATTACCTCCATCGTACCTTTCATATTCAAAGAACCACTCCCTGTAGGGAGTCATATGAAAGGATGCACCTGAGTCAACCAACCATGCCTCATGATCTGCATGTGTGATTGAATAATCCAAGTACACATCTACTCCTTCTTCCTTGGGGGTATTTTCTTCTGTAGAGGGAGCACCTTCAAATCCCTTCACTTTCAAGAGAGATATTTAGGGATCAGTTTCAACTGTGCTTTGTAACTATGAGTTTTGAGTATAAATTATTTGAGATTGATCTATCATTATCTTTATTTGAGTTGCCCATGTGTCCACTCCATTAAAGTCCTCTTATGCATGAGGATCATCTTTGTTTTTTATTTTATGTGATCAGAAATTTGTGTTTTAACTATGATGGATGTGAGGAAATTTTTCTTATGTGCTTTAAATGTATGAATTGTGTGGTTCCTGGTCATTTATCAGGAATTTTCTCTAAATAGAAAACAAAAACATTTTCCTTTTATTTTTCATGCAATCTTTATATTTCTTTCATTACCACGCCGGAGTTCTGCAAAGTCCCATATTCTGAAAATTTACAGTCCTAAGAAAATCTTAAAGAGGAGTACTACCTCTATAAAAATGTAGGGGGATTTACATCCTCATGAGGTTGTCATTTTGGTCCTAACGGATTCAAGCGTCAACATTTTTGGCGACCATACTAGGGATTGAACTAAATTTTGGAATATGGTTTACCATTTTTTTGAAAAATATATGACTTTTCCCTAGGATGACCAGCCCCACCT
>JASDQU010884769.1:33836-46807 GCA_032191745.1 Picea mariana
TTGAGAAACATGAACTCCATGTTCTCCCTAAGGGTACCCTGAAGGACTTTTCTAGAGATGGAAAAAATGATGCAAAGAGGCACCTTCACTTATTTCTTGATGTGTGTGATTTTCATCGTGTTGAGTATGACGATGTCATGGTAAGGTTATGTCTACAAACCTTACCATGAAGAGCATATGAATGTTATATGACATTACCCAGCGGATCAATTTGTTTGTTTAATGACCTCGAAGCCATGTTCTTAACTATGTTCACCCCTCCAATTTCTTATCATACCCTTCTCACCAATTTCACCCAAATTGGTTTGAGGAAAAATGAAATAATACGAGATTTTAATCTCAGGTTCAATAAAACATTGAGTAAGATTCCTGAAGATAAAATACTGAATGACCCAGTCATACTTGGATGATATAAGAATGCAATGCCCCCAAATGTAAAATTGTTGGCATATTTACAGGAAGAATGTGTTTGTCATTGAAGGAAAGAACATCATTGAACCAAACCTTGAGAGCGCAGAAGACAAGAAAGCTCAGAAGAGATAGCGGTTTCCAGAAGTGTAGATGAGGTCCAAGAGACAAACTTGCAAGAGGAGCAAAGGTCGAGACCCGTGAACACTTAGAAAATATTCTAAGTTGGAGAGATTAGAAGCTCGGAAGGAAGAGAGAAAGTGGTCATTGGATCAATGATCCAGAGGACCAACAACTGTCAGATTGAATTAATGAAGGATAGGATAAGCGGGGAAAAATGATTGAGAATTCGATCATCCGAATTTTCGTCAGCTGTCGGATTGATTTAAGTGGAAGGAAAGGATAAGCAAGGGCTGAGATTTGATATCTTGATCACTTGAATTTACGTCATTCGTCAGATTGAAATAAGTGGAAGGACAGGATAACTTATAAGAAGGGCACGCTAATCTCAGTGGTCGATAATTGAGCACTCAGATATACGATCGACAGGGCATATTGGACCCCCCTACCTTTCTACCTTTAACTGTTGGGGGGGGGGGGTCTCCAAGTTGGTGTTATTTCCCATGTGGGACCCTCATACATGTCACCTTCTTGTCAACTTAGACCCCCCTTTCTCATTACCACTTGCCGCCTAACCCCACCTCCGAGTAAACCACCAAACCACTCATACATACCACCTCTGTGCTCCAACGTCACACTCCACTATCCACTACACGTCACACTCCACTACCACACTCTGCTTCCAAACTCCACTAAACTACCTACACGTCTCACCCACGTGAGCAGACCACCTCAGCAAGGACATGTGGAAGACCACGTCAGCAAGTACACATGGTATAATCATATGATGATAAGTGTCAAGAGGAAATTGGCTCGTGCCATGTCAACAAGTGATGTAAGAAAGATACGTCACTACGGGAGATTTAATTTGGGAGTTTCATCACCAACAAATGTCAAAAGTCCCGAAGGACAAAGGTCTTAAGTCTCTCTCAGTCATTTGATATGAAGATCACTCTGGGTGCATTCTCAACCGTTGATCTAGTTCAGTGGAAGGACAGTGTAAGTGGAAGTGTTAACCGACAGCAAGCGATCTCCACCGCCTATGACTTATTCAGCAGGTGACCACTTTGGAGGAGAATGAAGCAGTGATTAGCCTAAAGTCTCGAATTCCTAAGCACTGAAGACCCGAAGAAGACCCTAGTCATTGATGGCCAGGAGGGGTATGTATCAAAATATTATGCATTCAAGTGAAAGAACTCCGGTAGAAATGAGTGCATAGGAGTTGAAACTCCTGAAGCCCGAAGTGTCGAAGTCACTCATGATCGTTGATCGTGCAGGAGGGTACATGTCAATAGATCATTGAATCTAGGTGAAATCGTTCATGGAAAAGTGAAGCACCGAAGAGTCAAAAAGGACGAAGTCCCAGAGCGGAGGATAGTCGTTGGATTAAAGAGGAAAAATGTCAGCATATCTTCCATTTTGGAAGATATCCAGTTAGAAGAAAAGAGAAGTTGATATTTGAAATCTCCGGAGTCTGGAGACCCGAAGGACATTTCGATCGTTAATCCGAGAGGGACACGTGACAATAGATATTCCACTCCAAAATATTTGCGTACGGAGGAAAGCATGGTTTGAGATTTTAAACTTCTAGAGCCTGGATCACGAAGTAAATCATAGCCATCGATTTAAGAAGGTTAGATCTGATCCGTCAGTTCAGGAGCACCATCAAGATCATGATATCGACGGTCATGTCGCATTGCGGGGATTGAAGGTGCGAAAACTTTAGAAAGATGAAGGTGGGCCACAATCGAAACCACGGTTTTGGAGAAAAGACAAGTGGAGGCTAGAGGTAAATTGTGGGGAAAAATGCAGTTTGTTTCAAACCACCTTTGGACATTCCCGCAATCACGTGGTCACATGAGTTCATCACCCAAGGTCATATCGAAAGAAGGAGCTAGCACTCGCTATACCAATATCGTGAAGCACTTTTTGAATAGGCATATGGACATCGTCGGTGGTCACGTGAAGAAGGGGCTTAGAAGCCAAAGAAGCAAAAAAAAACTGATTGTAACTGGCAGAGAAGACAAAGAATTGTGACTGCCATAGAAGCCAAAGAATCTCAGGATAAAGACCGCTAGTGATGAACAGGTTCAGGATAACTGCCAGAGAAGCCAAAGAATCTTTGGATAACGACCACTGATAATGAAAAGATGCAACATAACCACCAAGGAAGACAAATATTTTTCAAGATGACCAAGCAGAGGAATCGAGGTGAGAAAGGCATGCAAAACAAAGAAGATAGTGTGATTTTTCGATAATTATGCATGTGGGTAGAATGTGACTGGGTACAAGACCTGAAATGGAGATCATAGGTGCAGTGTATAGCATGCAGAGACAACACAGAGTATAAAGGAAGAAGAGAAACTGAACAAAGATATTATTGCGCAACAGGAGAAAGAGCAGAGTATAGAAGCGGAATAGAGTAATAGAAGATGGAGGAGGTAGAGGAGACATGGAGTTGTAACATACCACATCAGAGACAGAGAAACTAAAGTTTTGTAAGATTGAATCAGGGTGGTAGGGTGGTGTTAGGGAGGATTGCAGTCCTCTAAATTCTAGTTGGTGCTAGAAGATATTCTGGGAGTTGGTGCTTCCATCTAGTGGGTGCTAGAGAAACCTGGGAGTTGGTGCTTCCATCTAGTTGGTGCTAGAGAAATCTGAGATTTGGTTCTCTCTGCAATTTGTAGCTTTCTATCAGAGGTTTTAGCCTCATATTTGAGTTGGATCTCAAAGACTGTGATGTACATGAAAGTTGGAGCTTGATTGACATCCTAAGAAGAAGAGGTTTTCACCCTTATGGGTTTCCTCATGAAAATAAGTATCTCTATGTATTATGTGTGATTGATCAAATATTGTATATCTATGCATGTTAAGTTATCAGCAACACATTAAATAATAATCTAGAAAGAATCAAAAAATAACAGGAAAAGTTTCAAGCTTATATACATAACGGATTCCTCCCCCCCTCTCAGTTATATTTCCAACAATTGGTATCAGAGTCAGTTCCTTTGATAAAAGGTAGATCCATAAGCTTGAACATGACTAGTCATGATGGAAGTTCAACTAATAGACCCCCTTTGTTTGATGGAACAAACTTTGTCTTCTGGAAAATAAGAATGATAACACATTTAATGTCTTTGGGTGTTGATATTTGGGATGTCGTTGAAACGGGATATGTGAAGCCTGTAGTCTTGGCCTCAAAATATGATAAGATGGAGTTTAGCTTTAATGCAAAAGAAATGAATGCCATCCTCAGTGGACTTGATGAAGTCGAGTTTGTCAAATCCATGCACTGTGATTCAGCAAAAGTTATGTGGGACAAGATGATAAGTAGTTATGAAGGTAATGAAAAGGTGAAAGACGCAAAACTTCAGACTCACTGACTGAAATTTGAGCAGTTAAATATGGATGAAGATGAAACTATCAGTAAGTACTTTTTATGTATATAATAACTTGTCAACACTATGAAAGGACTAGGTGAAATGATAGATGAATCTTTTCTAGTCCAGAAAATATTAAGATCTCTTCCTAATAGATTTAACTCAAAGGTCTCTGCTATAGAGGAAATAGTTTATGTCAAAACATTGACATTAGATCAACTTCTTGGAACCCTAATTGGTTATGAAATGAGAATCACCAAAGGTAAATCCACTACAAGAGAAGCATATTTTAAAGTAGATAAAAACACAGACTCCGATATAGATGAGATTGAAGAAAACTTTGTGAGAAGAATGAAGAAAGGATCAGAAAAATACAAAGGTAAATTGCCCTTCAAATGTTTCAACTGTGGTAAGATAGGTCATTTTTCATTTAAGTGTCCTCACAAAATAAAGGATCAGGCATATGATGATGAAGAGAAGCACAAACACAAGAAGGTCTATAAAGAGAATAATTTAAAGAAGAAAATCATTTTTGTAAACAATGATGATGATCCCTCAGATGGTGAAAGCAGTGACTCTTCTATTGAAGATAAATAAATGATATCACGCTAATAGCTTTAGAAGATATAAACAATGAAAATACAGGAAGTGATTTCGTTGATTGTGAAGCAGTAGTAGATCTTGAAGGAGAACTTGTCAGTTACATGGAAGAGATTGATAGACTCAGAGAAAAGAAAAGAAAACAAAAACAATTACTTCTCAGGTATGAGAAAACATGCAATGAACCATCTGAAGAAATTGCTCTGTTGAAGTTTAAGTTATAAGAAGCTAACAAGATTGAAGACATCCTCAAATAGAAATTGAAGGAAGCTGAAACAAAAGGTGAAAAATTGGAAGCTGAAGTAGTGACTGTCAGAAAAGATCTAGAGAAATTTCAAGCCTTATATCATCAGAATCTGACAAGTATTAAAGCCTCAGAAGGATTAGCCTCCATTCCGAATTAGAAAATGAATTCAAAGCTGAAAACTGGTTTGGGTTATGAAGAGGGATCAAGTATTGGTCAAGAAAGCAACAAAGAATCTATCAAGTTTGTCAAATCTACAACCATTGACAACAACAAACCTACAGAAAAAAGGAAGAGAATCAGCCGCCAAGGAGGAGCGAAGGAAAAGCTACAAGAACTGAATATGTAGAAAAAATAAATAATACACCCTCTTCTCAAGGAAATCATCAACATGGAAGAAATCGATCTGCTCAAAGAAGACGGCCATTTTTTAGGTACACAGATTTTTTCTATGGATATTGTTTTTACTGCTCTAACTTTGGCCACAAAGTTGTAAATTGTTCTTTAAGATTTAGACATGAGCAATCAATACAGCCAAGGAATAAATATCTTCCACAACAAAGAATGATACAGCCAAGTAACAAACAACCACAGACTACAAATCATGTGATGGTTGGGAAAACGATGCAGATTACACATAACAATCATTATGATCCTTTATTCAATGAACCAGAATGTTACATCTGCCATAATTATGGACATAAAGCTGTAGACTGTCGCTTAAAAACCTATAAGACAAATTCAAATCACGGAGCAGAAAACATCAAGGTTTGGAAGAAGAATGAAGGTAACAAATGTGTACTAGCGTTGTCAACTCAAAGACAAAAAAACACTTGATGTATTGGCATCGGATGCACCAGTCATATGACAGGTGACAAAAGTAAGTTCCTATTACTCAAAGAAAATAAATCAAGGAATGTGACCTTTGGTAAAGGTCTAGTAAGCTTAAGTAATATCAGAGGTAAAGGTCTAGTAAGCTTAAGTAATTGAAGAAGCAAAGCTCAAGATGTATTATTTTTTGATGGTTTAAAGCATAATCTTCTTAGTGTCAGTCAGATATGTGATAGAGGATGTGAAGTCACTTTCACTACTAAGAATTGTAAAATAAATGTAGTAAACATAGGAGATTTGATTGCAAAAGGGGTTAGAACTGAAAACAATGTATATGTTATGAAGGAAGATAAGGTGAAATGTCATTTAAGCAAACTTGATGAAATTTGGTTATGGCACAGAAGGCTTGGACATATGAATTTTGATCATATTGTCAAACTAAATAATGAAGGTGTTGTGAAAGACCTTCCAATAATATCTAAGCCTAATAACTTTGTATGTGAATCCTGTAAAATGGGGAAGCTAGCTCGTGCTCAATTCCAATAGAAGAGTTTCACATCTTCAGAGAAACCACTTCAAATTGTTCATATGTATCTGTGTGGACCATCATGAAAGGAAAGAACTGGAGGAGAACGTTACTTTATGCTAGTCATTGATGACTTCTCCAAACTTATGTGGGTTTCCTTTCTGAGAGAAAAATATGATGTGTTTGAGAAGTTCAAAAAGTTTAAGGTGTTAGCTGAGAATCAGACAGGAAGGAAGTTAAATGAAATTCTCTCAGACAGGGGAGGAGGATTTTTGTCAAGATATTTCAAAGAATTTTGTGGAAGACATGGAATTAAAAGAGAATATACTATTCCAGGTACTCCTCAACAAAATGGAGTTGTAGAATGCCAAAATAGATCAGTTCAGCAGATGGCAAGGGATATGATGAGTGAAAGGGACATTTCACAAACCTTCTCAGTGGAGGTTGTTCACACGGCTATTAATATTCTAAACAAATCACATCTAAGGCCGAACAGTGACAAAACTCCATATGAGTTGTGGTTTGGTCGACCCGCATCAATCAAGCACTTCAAAGTATTTGGAAGTAAATGCTACATCAAGAATAATGATGATCATCTAGGAAAATTTGATAGTAGAGCTGATGAAGATATCTTCTTAGAATATGCAACGAACAGTAAAGGATACAAATGCTTTAACAAAATAATGCATAAATTAGTAGACTATATTGATGTTCAAATTGATGAAGAAGCTCCTGTAAAAGATCAATAGAGAATAAGCACTAAGCCAGATGAAAACGATGATGAGAATGATGAAGATAAAGAACAGAAAATATCAAAGTCACAAGAAGATGATGAATC
Source organism: Picea mariana (assembly GCA_032191745.1). NCBI lineage: Eukaryota > Viridiplantae > Streptophyta > Pinopsida > Pinales > Pinaceae > Picea > Picea mariana. Next base: position 40,784 of record JASDQU010884769.1, read on the forward strand.
AGGTGGAGAAGAGACACCTAGACAAGAAGAGTTAGGACAACAATCAGCATCAAATCCTTCCTCCAGAATTACTCAAAAGAATCATCTTGAAAGTAATATAATTGGTGAGAAAGACAAAGGTGTACAAACCAGGAGAAGGATAATCAAATACACTGAGCAATCACATATAGCCTTCATATCCATGGTGGAACCTAAGAACTTTAATGAAGCCAGTAAAGACGTAAATTGGTTAAAATCAATGAATGAGGAACTAGACCATATTGAAAAGAATGCCACTTAGGAACTCATTATTAGGTCAGAAAATAAAAATGTAATGGGATCCAAATGGGTCTACAAAAACAAGATGAATGAGAAAGGAAATATTGTAAGAAATAAGGCTAGATTGGTCTGCAAAGGATATGCTCAAATAGAAGTACTGGATTTTGATGAAACATTTGCGCCCATAGCAAGATTAGAAGCTATTAGAATGTTTCTTTCCTATGCATGTCATAAACAATTTAAATTCTATCAAATGGATGTCAAGTCAGCTTTTCTAAATGGATATCTAAAATAATAAGTCTATATGGAACAACCAGAGGGTTTCCAACTGTCAAATAACCCTGACTTTTTCTGTAAGCTGAAGAAAGCCTTATATGGGTTGAAACAAGATCCTTGTGCCTGGTATTACAGACTGTATAAGTATCTTCAATACAAAGGGTTCAAGAGAGGAACAGTTGACAACAATCTATATATCAAAACAGAGGGTAATGATTTGCTCATTGTGTTGGTCTATGTAGATGACATCATCTTCGGAAGAAATAATGATTCATTGGTACAATGGTTTTATTCTGCCATGCAGTCTGAATTTGAAATGTCTATCATAGGGGAACTGTCATTTTTTCTTGGTCTGCAAATTACTCAGAGGTCTGAAGGAATATTTCTTTCTTAGGAGAAATATCTAAGATAAATGTTGAAAAGGTTTCAAATGGAAGATTCTACACCTATGAGCACACCTATGGTCATTGGATGCAAGTTAAGCAAGGATGATGACTCACCTGATGTTGATCAGAGTTCATATAGGTATATGATAGGCATCCTATTGTATATCACAGCATCTCTTCCATACATAATGCATGTTGTTGAAATCGTAGGAAGGTACCAGGCTGCACCTAAACGGATTCATTTGTTAGTTGTCAAAAGAATATTTAGATACTTGAAAGGAACAATGAACTATGGCCTATGGTATCCTAGGAATCAGAATTTTCAACTATCAGTCTATTCAGATGTTGAATGGGCTAACTGCGTGGATGAAAGGAAAATCACAAGTGGAGGTGCATTCTTCTTAGGATATTCTCTTGTAGCATGGTTGAGAAAGAAGCAAGGTTCCATTTCCTTATCAACTACAGAAGCTGAATAAATTGCAGTTGCCACTTGTTGTACCCAAGTATTATGGATGATTCAGACACTTGTAGACTTGGAGGTAAATTATGATGCACCGATCCCAATTCATTGTGATAATACTAGTGCAATTAGTGTGTCAAAGAATCTTGTATTTCACTCCAAGACCAGGAACATACCCATCAAGTATCACTTCTTGATGGAACAGGTAACTAATACTGTTGTTTCTTTGCATTATATTCCATCCAAAGATCAGATTGTTGATATCTTCACTAAACCACTTGAAAAATATCAGTTTGAGTATCTACGCCAGAAGTTGGACGTGACACTGTTATAAAGTTAAAATATTCTGTCTGATCAGGGGAGAGTGCTCCTAGTATATCTGATCAAGGAGAGCATAGAGTCACTCTCCATTTTCTTTGACATTGATGTCAAAGGAGGAGAAAAAGTTGTTGTCTATATGATATAGTTGGAGGCCTAAGCAGAATAGTGTAGCCTTTCAGGGTTGCCATCAATTCCAAAGGGGGAGATTGTTGGAATGTTTACAGAAAGAATGTGTAAATGTGTTGAACCTGCACATAATAGATCTAGCTAGAAAATACTACACACATTTGCAGAGATAAATTGAGAAAGAAGAAGCAAGAGATAAAGAATGAAAGAATTCTCATTAACCGTATTCCACACTCAAAGAGTGAATAATTTACAATAGATATAGGATGCATGAGTAAATAATGAGTCAGAGTGGTGGTCTAGAGTGATTTGGAAACACACCAGTAGTTACGGGAGTAAACTTCCACCTAGTCTAGTCTCTCAGGCAGTTACGAGAGTGAATTGCCACCTAGTTGAGTTAACTAGTCAACTAGTCTTCAGTTAACTGACTAAACAGAGAGTAGTGAGGAGTTAAATCAGGAAATCAAGGGTAATGAGTCAGTCTAGTGATGATCCCAAGGAAATTTTGCATTATTTGGTGATGATCCCAATGTTGCATGGTGACAAAACCAATGCAGCATCTAAACTCAACTCAGCCAGTCAAACTGAAGTGTCAATTGAAAGAGAATATTCTCTAGGTGGAATATTCTCCCCTAAAATATAGGAGACTGGATAAATGACTAATAATGACTAATAAAAAAGGAAAACCCTTAGGAAAAATAAATCTTAGGTGTGTGTGAAGTAACTTCAACACCCCCCCTGAACATCACTATGGTGAAAATAAAGAATGGGTCCCGGCAACGAGACCATGTTAGGTACCCAAATACAAAAGATACACTAAAATAAATGAGGAAAGAGGGAAAAACTCATGGGAAAACCCCCCCCTCAAATTACAATGCATAAAAAAAATAAAAATGAGAAGGAACAAAAACAGTTGTTAAGCAACAGTGTCCTTCACTCCAAGAAGACCTTGCAACTGTGCAAGTTTGTGCTCGTTGAAGATTTTGTTGAAGATGTAGATGTCTACATGGATCTGATGAAGTATATGCAACATTGATATGTCCAAACATATCCACTTTATATTCTTGTAATGAAAAATATCCAAATAAATTTTGGATGAAATTTTGAAAACTGTGTGGTCGTTTCCGGAAAAACGCTGAAATTTTGTTGATTTTAAAATGATCATAACTTCACTTCCCAGACTCCGTTTCGGATGATTGTTTTTTTGAAATTGGATATTTTCCTGAGAGGAATTCAAATATCCAAAAAAATTCTACAAATTTTGATCATAAAATATCATAATTTATTCTGATGTGTGTGGCTCCCTTTTTGTCTCTTGAGATGCATGCATTGCGCATGGAAAAGTGTCTGCATGTGACCCCTGAGATGCATGCCATATATTCCACATGAAATTCATAAAAAAAATATGAAATGGATTAGACATCATCTTCAATTAACGGGATACAAATTTCTGCAAATACTTTTGTAGAAGACTCTTCAGAATACAATGTTTGATCCTCTGATGGCTTCTCTTTTGACTCTATATGTTCAACCTCCTGCATGAAATCTTCACAATCTTCTTTATTCCCTAATAGAACCTCCAATATTGTCATAATTCATTTGGAGTTGATTCTTGTGATTCATCATATACTTGGTGGAGAATTTCTGGAGATATAGACAAGAAGATAAATCCTATGGCCATATCTTGTCTATTGAGAAAGTCATTTTTCTCATCGGCGGAATCAGGCTCTACTTCCATTGCCATGGTTATTTGGTATAAGCCTCTACTTCTAGAAGAACTATAATATTTGGCTTCCACTCCAAATATTTATGAGGCGTGAGAAGTATTATCGGTGAGTAAAACATAAATTCCATCTTTTCTGCGTTCTTCAATCTTCAGTATTTGCAAAAAATAATTTGATGTAGCTTTTGCTTAGAAGTCTGTCATCTCTGATACCATGTAAATGTGTTGAAATTGCATAGGATAGATCTAGATAGAAAATGCTACACACTTTTGCAAAGATAAATTGAGAAAGAAGAAGCAAGAGAGAAAGAATGGAAGAATTCTCATTAATTGTATTCCACACTCAAAGAGTGAATAGTTTACAATAGATAGAGGATACATGAGTAACTAATGAGCCATTGTGGTGGTCTAGAGTGATCTATACACACACCAGTAGTTACGGGAGTAAACTTCCACCTAGTCTAGTCTCGCAGGCAGTTACATGAGTGAACTGTCACCTAGTTGAGTTAACTAGTCAACTAGTCCTCAGTTAATTGACTAAACATAGAGTAGTGAGGAGTTAAATCAGGAAATCAAGGGTAGTGCACCAACCTGGTGATGATTCCAAGGAAAGTGTGCATTATCTGGTGATTATCCCAATGTTTCATGGTGACAAAACCAATGTAGCATCTAAACTCAACTCAACTAGTCAAACTGAAGTGTCAACTGAAAGAGAATATTCTCCAGGTGGAATATTCTCTCCTAAATATAGGAGATTGGATAATGACTAATTATGAATAATGAACAAGGAAAAACCTTAGGAAAAATAAATCCTAGGTGTGTGTGAAGTAAATCCAACAGAAGTTTTTTGTCATTGATGGCAAGAACAACAGTGAACCAAACCTCGACAGCGCAGAAGACGAGAAAGCTTAGAAGAGATAGTGGTTTCCAGAAGTGCAGACAAGGTCCAAGAGATGGACTCGTAGGAGGAGAAAAGGTCGAGACCCATGAACACTTAGAAAACCTTCTAAGTCAGAGAGATCAAAAGCTCAGGAGGAAGAGCGACAGTGGCCATTGGATCACCAACCCAAAGGACCAACAATCATCGGATTGAATTAATGAAGGATAGGATAAGCAGGGAAAAATGATTGAGAATTCGATCATCCGAATTTTCGTCAGCCGTCGGATTGATCTAAGTGGAAGAACGGGATAAGCAAGGAATAATATCTAAGATCTCGATCACCTGAATTTATATCAGTCGTCAGATCAAAATAAGTGTAAGGACGGGATAATTTAGAAGAAGGGCATGCTAATCTCAGCGTCCAATAATCGGGCACTCGGATCTATGATCGATAGGGATTATCGGACCCCCCCCCCCCCAACCTTTCTTCCTTTAACCATGGGGGGGGTCCGAGTTGGTGGTATTTCCCATGTGGGACCCTCATATGTGTCACCTTCTTGTCAACTTGGACTACCCTCACTCATTACCACTTACTACCTAACCCCCCCTCTGAGTAAACCACCAAACCACTCATACATACCAACTTTGCGCTCTGACATCACACTCCACTACCTGCTACACATCACACTCCATTACCACGCTCTGCCTCCACACTCCACTACACTGCCTACACGTGTCATCCACATCAATAGACCACCTCAACAAGGACATGTGAAATACCATGTCAGCAAGTACACATGGCATAATCAGGTGATGACAAGTGTCAAGAGGAAATTGGCTCATGCCATGTCAACAAGTGACGTAAGCAAGCTACGTCACTCTAGGAGATTTACTTCGAGAGTTTCATCACCAAAAAATTTCAAAAGTCTCTAAGTCCCAAAGGACGAAGGTCTAAAGTCACTCTCAGTCGTTCGATATGATGATCACTTCGGGTGCATTCTCAACCACTGATCTAGTTCAGTGGAAGGATAGTGTAAGTGGAAGTGTTAACCGACAGAAAGTGGTCTCCACCACCTATGACTTATTCAGCAGGTGACCAATCCAGAGGAGAATGAAGCAGCGATTAGCCTAAAGTACCAAAGTCCCAAACACTGAAGACCCGAAGAAGACCCTGGTCATTGATCGCCAGGAGGGGTACGTGTCATAATATTATGCATTTAGGTGAAAGCACTACGGTAGAAACGAGTGCATAGGAGTTGAAAATCCCAAATCTTGAAGTTTCTAAGTCACTCATGATCATTGATCATGCAGGAGGGTAAGTGTCAATAGATCGTTGACTCCGAGTGAAAGCGTTCATGGAAAAGCGAAGAACCAAAGAGTCGAAAAGGCTGAAGTCCTGGAGCGGAGGATAGTCGTTGGATTAAATAGGGCAGATGTCAGCCGATCTTCCATTTCGGAAGATATCCAGTCAGAAGAAATGATAAGTTGAGATTGAAATCTCCGGAGTCCGGATACCCGAAGGAGATCTCGACCATTAATCCGAGAGTGACACGTGTCAATAGATCTTCCACTCCAAAAGATTGGCGTACGGAGG
>JASDQU010884770.1:30519-43269 GCA_032191745.1 Picea mariana
GAAGTAATTTTTATCTGTTTAAATTTATGAGTATTTTTAGGCTCAATTTAAAATTAGGTTCTTACAAAAAGAAACCCATATTTTTACTAGATACCCCTTTTATACCCCTCAATACCTAGATAAACTATGTAAGACCCCGCATCCCCCCAATACCTACAATATATTGACTTTTTTTTCACAATTAAAAAACCCCCTTTAGGTTGATTAATTGGGTTGGTTGTCATAGATGTCAACCCTAGAGGCAATTATGTTAGCACCAACATTGTGGTTAAGGAAATGAAGTTTGGTTTAGGAATAATGTAATGAAGATCAGCAAATTTACAAGTGATACTATTCTAGATGAATAGTACATGTCATTCCATTTATGGTGATATGTGGAATGTCACATAACTCCTCACAGTTAAAGAGTTATGGCCATGTGAAGTTGGAGAAATCTCATGAGTTATCTAGAAGCCCCTAGAAGGTCAAAGAAGTTAATTTATTCTAGAAGCTCCTAGAAGAAGTTTACTAGTCAAAGTGGGAGTAACTAGGAGTTAATCATGAGGTTAAGTTGTTGCAAAAAGAAAATAATTAAAAATAAATTAGTTGCAACTAGAAGTGGAGAGATTACTATTTGTGGATAAAGTGGTTGTAAGTGGACAAGCAGTTAGAAGTGGGTTAGCCCTAAAACAAGGAAGTTGGGTAAAGTTAGTTAGAATATAACCCCTCGAGGAACCTATTTGGAGAGTATAAATAAGAGAGAAAGGGTGCCCTATTAGAACCTAATGAGTACATTAAATATCTATTATTTGTGAAAATTTTATTGTAGGTACTCATTGATAAACCTAAAGTTATGCAAGTCTGAGCCAACAAAGTAGGGTTGGCGGAGAAAGTTTAGAAGTTGTATATTTACTGAAAAAACCCTAGTTTTCGAGGTGTATTCGGGCTGCAGTGGAGTAAGGTGTGTATGTACATGGGATGAAGGAGAACATAGCACATATAGTTGGGAAAATCCATGAAATCTTGAGTTGTTGAAGGTGCCAGGTCCTAAGAGTCTGAAAGAAATCTCCTAGGAAGGTCTACGATGACTAGGTACAAAATATCTATCTACAGATTCAAAAGGTATGTCATATTCTTATGTGTATTTGGATATTGTTGTCTTCATGAGATATGATTATGGGAGATTGAGGATTTTGCCTAGAGAGGTTGTTGGTTGTGTGGCACTTATGGTATGAGATAGATCTATAGAAATACAAAATTGGTATGTTAGTATTATTCATTGGTACATCTTGTTGGTTTAAGTGTTGAGACATTGCTTGTATTTCTTGGTACATGTTTGATGGTTTTTGGTTGTGAAGTGATTATAAATTTTTTGGTGTGATTTGAGGTTGCATGCCAGTGAGGATTTGATGTCTAGTTCATGTGATGGTTATTACATTTGATCATTAATGTATACACATGTATGACACATTACTAAAGAGACATAGATGTATGCATGTTGGCACAGGGGAAGACCCAGGGTTCAACGCTTAACAACGCAACAAAAAAACCTCGACGGTAGGCCCTTTTGGCAATGCCTACGAAGTAGATGAAGTCTCACCCAAGGTAGAAGTAGGGGGGTTACAGGATGCAGGTGTCTGTAACCAGGTTGGGACATGATTATATGATAAAAACACTCCACAGAATAATCTATTAACGCTTAAGAAGTGAATATGCATTGGTTTATTAACCCCATTAACATATCAGAGCATAATCAAAGATAGATAAGCGTAGTAACAACAAGTGATTATGTACCCTAAGCACTTAGTACCTAGCACTATGAGTTAGATCTAGCATTCATTTACCCTTAATCATAAGTAAAATAATTAAGCAACAAAGTATACATTCATTACACATCATAATCAAAGCACTAAGCAAATCCATAACAGAAAATACACTGCACAAAGAAAATCATGAGACACCAAATTTATGTGGTTCACCCCAGGGTGGGGCTATGTCCACAAACCAATTCATCTCTTTATTATTTGCAAAGATCTTACATTGGGCATGTTGCATTGATGACTAGAGAAGTACAAGTGGAGAAAAATTCTACTTGGGTGAGTGTTTGGTATCTTGGCTAGAAACAATCATCAATATCATTGTTTACAAATGAAGTAGAGTATATTTCAGTAATAGCATGTTGTACACAGGTTCTATGGATGAAACAAACATTGAAAGATATAAATATTGAGTATGATGAGACAATTCTGATATTTTGCAACAACAGAAGTTCCATTAGTATCTCAAGGAATCCAATGATGCACTCCAAGACAAAGAACATTCTGATCAAGTTTTATTTTCTATGGGAACAGGCTGCAGAGAAGAACATAATAGTTGAATATGTTGGAACAAAAGAACATATTGCATATATCTTTACAAAAATGCTTCCAAGGGAATATTTTGAGTATCTTCAATAGAGACTCAGATTAGTTTCCACTCCAAAATGAATGCTTTTGAATGCTTATCTTATATGTCTTAGATTTACATGAGGAAGCACCATTAAGAGGATAGTTTATTTCAGGGAGAGTTTCAGGGGGAGCATCCCTAACAGGAAGTTGCCTTTTCCATTAATGTCAAAGGGGTAGAGATCCTTTAGATGCATGGAGAGGGAGTTAGATGTTTGGAGAGAGCACTGAGGCATGACTCTAGGGTGACCAATGGTCACAAGGGGAGCAATTACTTCCATGTTGCATCAGAGTGTTTCCATCAATGCCAAAGGGGGATATTGTTGATCAATTGGGTTGGTTTTCATTGATGTCAACCCTAGAAGATCAATGAATTTACATGAAATACTATTCTAGTTGGATAGAACAGGTCATGCCATTTTCGGTGATATGTGGAACATCACATAACTCCTCACAGTTAGAGAGTTATGACCATGTGAAGTTGGAGAACCCTAATGAATTATCTAGAAGCCCCTAGAAGATCAAAGAAGTTAATTTATTCTAGAATCTCCTAGAAGAAGTTTATTAGTCAAAGTGGGTGTAACTAGGAGTTAATCATGAGGTTATATTGTTGCAAAAAGAAAAAAATTAAAAATAAATTAGTTGCAACTAGAAGTGGAGATATTACTATTTGTGGATAAAGTGGTTTTAAGTGGACAAGTGGTTAGAAGTGGGTTATCCCTAAAAGAAGGAAATTGGGTAAAGTTAGTTATAAGATAATACCTTGAGGAAGCTATTTGTAGAGTATAAATAACAGAGAAAGGGTCTCCTATTAGCACCTAATGATCACATTGAATATCTATTATTTGTGGAAATTTTAGTGTAGGTACTCATTGATACATCTGAAGTTACGCAAGCCTGAGGAAGAAAAGTAGGGTTGACAACGAAAATTTTGGAGTTGCAGATTTACTGAAAAAAAACCTAGTTTTTGAGGTGTATGCAGGATACATTGGAGTAAGGTGTGTACGTACATGGTATGAAGGAGAACAAGTCATGTATAATTGGGAAATACATGAAATATTGAGTTGTTAAAGGTGCTAGGTCCCCAGAGTCTAAAAGCAAGCTCCCAAGAAGGCCTACAGTGATCAGGTACAATAGATCTATCTACAAATTCAAAAGGTATGTCATATTCTTATGTGTAGTTGGATATTGTTGTCTCCATGAGATATGGTTATGGGAGTTTGAGCATTTTCCCTAGAGAGTTTGTTGGTTGTGTGGAACATATGGTATGAGCTAGATATATAGAAATACAACACTGGTATGTTAGTATTATTCATTGGTACATCTTGTTGGTTTAATTGTTAAGACATTGCTTGTATTTCTTAGTACATGGTTGAGGGTTTTTGGTTGTGAAGTGGTCATGAAGTTGTTGTTGTGATTTGAGGTTTCATATTAGTGAGGATTTGATCTCTAGTTCATATGAGGGTTATTACACTTGATCATGATTGTATACACATGTATGAAACATGACTAAAGAGACATAGATGTATGCATAGAGAAAAACTACAATTTGGACACAGTGACATGTTGTAGGTTGATATGACAGAGGAAACAAAGGCTCTAAGTTTAAGAAGGGTAAAATACCTGGATTTCAGAAGGTGTACACAGTATTCATTATAGACAGTACATAAACATACGAAGTCTGCAGTATAGACATGTGGCATACATACGCAAGTTGCATCACAAACAAGGCATGTACCTAGTGTTTTTGTTGTTACAAGTTGAGTACAGGTACATGTTGATCACATGATAATGGTACAGGTTGGTTACATGTTGTTGGCACATATTGGTACATGTTCATTATGGTATATCTTACAGTGACAATGTTGTAGTGGTTTCATCATCTATTTGACATTTAATTCCAGGGTGACAGGATAGGGAAAGGATAGGTGGATGTAGCCACCTTCAGGTTGAGGCCAAAGAACATAGGGGGTTGCAACCTCCTTCTGCTTGGAGCCAGAGAATTGGGGAGTTGGAGCTACCCCTTGATCATGCAAGGGTTATTACACTTGATCATGATTATATACACATGTATGGCACATGACTAAGGAGACATAAATGTATGCATAGGGAACAACTACAGTTTGGACATAGTGACATGTTGCAGGTTGATGTGACAGAGGCAGCAAAGGGTCCGAGTTTTAGAAAGGTAAAATACATAACTTTCAGAAGGTGTACGTAGGCTACAATATAGATAGGACATGCACATACACAGTCTGTAGTATATACATGTCACATACATATGCGAGTTGTAGCATATACAAGGCACATACCTGATGGTTTTTGTTGGTACAGGTTGAGTACATGTACAAGTTGATCACAGGCTATTGGTATAGGTTGGTCATTGGTTTTTGGCACAGATTGGTATAGGTTCACAGTGGTATATCTCACAGTGACAGTGTGGTAGTGGTTTCATCATCTATTTGGCATTTAATTTTAGGGCGGCATGACAAGGCAAGGATGGGTGGTTGTAGCCACCTTCTAGTTGTAGCCGGAGAAAACAGGGTGTTGTAGCCTCCTTTTGGTTGGAGCTGGAGAATTGGGGTGTTGGAGCTTCCCTCAAGTTGTAAATATAGGTGGTTGGAGCCTCCTTCCAGTTCTAGCTGGAAAACAAGGAAGTTGGTGCTTCCAATGAATGTAATTCTTAAAGACATATAATAGAAAGAAATCCATGGGTTTCTCCTGCATTGGGTTTCCACGTAAAAATATTGGTGTATTGTGTATGTGTGTGATTTCTCATTGCTCATTATTTATTTATTTTGCACTTATTGAATGATATTGGTAAATTGATCATAAAGTTAAACAATACTTATATACTATGGTTAAAAAGGATTAAAAATATCTATTAATGATTCACCACCCCTCTCAGTAATCCAACAATTGGTATCAGAGCGGGTTATTCAAGACACAATTTAAGCACTAGAAGGAGATCATGGATCATGCTAGAGTTGGGATACCACAATTTAATGGAGAGAATATGTACTCTGGAGAAGAAAATACAGACATGCATATAGGCACATGGATTCAATGTTTGGAAATCATTGGTGGATTGATACAAAGCACCAACTACTTCACCAACATATAAGGATGAAAAGAAACTTGTAGAAAATGATTCAAGAGCCAAGAACACTATTCATAATGGTGTAGATGAATCAATATTTACCAAAATCATGCATTGTGAATCCTCTAAATAGATGCGGGACAAACTAAAGACTATCTATGAAGGATACGAAAAGGTTAAGGAAGCCAAATGTCAAATTTTCAGAACAAATTTTGAATAGTTAAAGATTAATGAAGATGAGAACATAGAATGATACTTTCTAGGTATTGATGAGATAGTAAATGGCATCAAAGGCTTGGGATATGAGATAAAGGAACTCATCACTGTTAAAGAGGCATTAATATCTCTACCAATGAGATTTTACTCGGAGATCTTAGTCCTAGAAGAAAGGGAGGATCTAAATAAAATGACCATGGATGAGCTACATGGGATACTCATGACCTATGAGATGAGGATATAACAAGAAAATATGGTTACAAAGGAAGAATCATTCAAAGTATCTAAGAATACAAATAAAAGGAACAACCAAATTCAGTTCACAAGAAGGAGCCAAATTCGAATTCCAGCAAGAACGATGATTCTGAAGATGATGAAGAAATAGCCAAGTTTGTCAGAAGGTTAAAACCAGGAATCGGAAAGTACAAAGATAAGCTTCCATTAATTTGTTTCAATTGTGATGGTATTGATCATTTTATAAAAAATGTCCCCATAAGAAAAAGAAGATAAATGAAGAAAATGAATCTAAAAGGAAACAAACACATAAAGAAAAAGATACAAAAAGAAACCTTTCAAGAAAAATCTCTACACAAAGGAAGAAATTTCCTCGTTAGAAGAAGATGAAGCCAACGATAGTGATACAGAAAGAGTACTATTTATGGAAGTAGAAAAATACAATGAAGAAGAATCCAATCAAGAAGACTCATAAAAGGAATATGAAGAGGTAGAAGTTGATCTCATGGAAGAATTGATGAGTGCCATTGAAGTTATAAAAAGAGAAAAGAAGAAAAAAAAGTAGCTCCAGGCAGAACTAAAGAAGATAGAAAACACTCAGAATTCAAACTCTGAAGAACTAGAGAAAATGATCATAAATTTGAAATCTTAGATAGAATAAGATAAGAGGATTGAGGAAGCACTCAGAGGGAATTTAGAAGAGAGAGACATGATCATTGTAAATTTAGAAGCATAAATTGTCACATTGAGAAAAGACTTTCAAAAGAAAAGCATGCAAAACAACTCTAAATTTTTGGACAAGATTATTAGGAATAAAAGGACACATAATGATAAGTACGGAATAGGATACACCCAAACATAAACAAGCTCAAGCTCCAAAACGACAGATTAGGAAACAACGCAAAGAAACTATGTCAAGACAATCAAAGGATATAATGAAAGAGAATAAGACAAGAAGCTTCACAAGGAAGATCACAGAGTTACTCCTCCCCCTAGAAGATTCATATTTCATAATCAACAATAGTCATAAATATGAAGGCATCAACACAAAGAAGTGTTCAGAAGATTAACTTATTCTCAAATATTTACAACTCCCATGTATCAAATTATGTTTGTTGGTTTATGTTATTCATGTAATAAATTTGGACATAAGCTTGTAAATTGCAGAGAAAATAAAAAGAATATAAACAACCGTGAAAGTTATGCACAAAACGATTATTCAAGAAGGCTTATTGACACACATAATAGAAGCCACAACAAGTTTGAATCTTTGAGTATTGAGATGGAATGATACAAATGAAAAGCCTTTGGACACATGGCCAAATATTTTAGAATGACAGTTCTTCCAAGAGAACCGCAAAAAAATAATAATGATCACAAACAATAAACACAAATAATATGGGCAAGAAAGAAGAGTTAGTACAACAATGAAGAATGCACACTTTCTTTAGAATATCAACAAAAGAAACGTGGTCGGTATGTTGACAATGGTTTCTTAAAGCATATGGCAGGTGATAAGAATAAGTTTTTTATATTGAAAAAGGAAAGAGATGGATCAGTATCATTTGGGACTAACAACTTAGGCATGATTTTAGGAAGAGTCACAATTAATATTGGAAATAAGGAAGCCAAGGAAGAGAATTTTTGTAACATCCTTGTTTCCCCCAGTTTGTAATTAATCATAAAATAGGATTACCATGCTAAGACATGTGGACAATGTAAATGTATTATTGTTTGAGTTGCCAATAACTGATTGTGGGGGTGAAGACTTAAAAGTACTGGTCATGATATCACTAGAGGAGAGAATGTGAAAAATCTAAGAGAGGGTTCATTATAAAAAATAACCCCAAATTTCTCTTGATGGGGATAATAAATCTCCTTCAGATCCCAAGGAGAGAAAGCAGTTAATGAAGAAAGTACTAGTGGTTGAATTATCAACCACTCCCATGAATGGAAGCATGGTCTGACTATAGAATGTCAGCCAAGTACCACTGGGTATGATAGACCAAGCTGAACCGAGCTCCCTTCTGATAGAAGGAACAGGATGGGTCGAGAACCATCTGGGGGAAAAGATATAAGAAAATTGGTAAGGAGAATGTGAGAGATCCCCAGTGGATGATGAATAGAAGGTCGCGAGCTTGATGTTGAGTGAGCATCTGATAAACCTTGCCAAGGCCATAACCCGAGCAGAAGCTAAAACAGAGAAAGAATCCTTGAGAATCGCAAGAGTTCCCCGGTGATATCATGGCTTGGCACGGGGGTGGCCAGAGTGCTAAGAATGAATGCCTCTGAGCCTATGTTTAGATGGAAGGACAAACACCCACAATCATTTAGTTGGCTACCACCTGTAATAGATAAGTAATAACATATCTTGTGTATTTAAGTGGTAAGGTGAATTGAAGTTGGATATCCTATGAATGTTGCAGGGATGGATATGTTTGCTTAATGATTTATACTGTACCCTTTTTGTGTCTTCTTGATTTTGTAACTAGGCAAGTAGGAAATTGTATGAATTCAACGTGGTTTTATACTCATAAATGCTTGTGTCTTGTGGTGTCTTAAGCTAGACCCATGAACTGTGAGTTCGTCGACCTTAGGTATAGTTTCGTGTACACATGTAGACCCTCCTAGTCATTCTGAGTCCCTTGGGGGAAGGAATGTGTTAAAGTTCAGGAGAGATAGTGAACGTATACATAGGCTCTCTTCAAGGAAAATAGAGACGGAGATCTACTTAAGTTCTAGAGTTGAGGAATGAACGTAAGGGGTGTGCAGAAGAACTCTTCCAAGCGTTACGTTCAAGAGAAAGAGCGCAAAGCTCTTAAGCCTTTCAAATCCAACCAAGATCAGGAAGAATAGAAAGATTCAAGTATTGAAAGTTAATATCCTTTCATCTGGAAGATGAATGGGCGAGACCCTTTCGGGAGGATCCAAGGTTTGTCATGACCGTTAGATTTGAAGAAGGAGCGCAGGCAATAATGCCTTGACTCCTTCAGTCTTTACAAGTTTGACGAATGTTGGTAATAATCGTGAAGGGGACGGAACCTTTGAAACCCGAGTCGTGATGTGATCAGGGTCATAGATCCAAGGATCTATCGGGACCCACCTTGACCATCATATCTATGAGTTTGAAGCTCGCATGATGGGAGAATCGTGCATTGGTGTGACTAAACCTCTGAAAGTGAAAGTCGCGAAGTCGACCTAGATCGTATATATATGGATCCTATGAGACTCCCCTTGGTTGTTCGATCCATGAGTTTTGATTTCATGGATTGTGAGTTAAAGTGGAGTTAGATTTTGAATGTTTTAGAATATCGGGAGCTCGAAGCTCCAGGAGGTCAAATTTCAGGATAGTCAAGTTACCCGAACTATCGGAGTAACAAGAAATGTAGATGACTTAAGAATCTGAGAGAGGGGATGGATGAGAACCGTTTAATGGAAGGAAAGGTCATCCTAGTCATCATATCAATTTAGACACTCACTGAGTTGTCGAACACATTGGAGGAAGACTGTGCAAGGAGTACACCAGGCTAACACTTGGACGGAGTGTTGAAAGACAATCTTTTGGAAGACGTAGAAGGGTAGAATTCCTTAGCAGAATGAGCAATTTCAAGAAGCTCAGAGGGGATGGTGTAAAGAGTGCAAAAGGGTTGGACTTATTCCAAGTCCAGAATGTAGTAACCGTATTAATTTAAATAAAAATTTGTTCCATAAACTGAAACAGTAACTTCTACTTGAATGCAGAAAAATCAATAATTTCTTTTAATTCAGCACATAGGTGTGTTAAATTTATCAACGAATAATAATTTCATAACAGAATAAAACAAATACGTAATTTAAAATACCTTGGTCTAATGCTAACCCTCCGCTTGTCTTGTTGACCTTCCTGCTGCTACCTTGCCCAGCTTGAAGCCACGGACCAACTTTGCCCAAAACGTAATTCCACCCTGCCAACTAGAACAACTTCCTTGCTCCAGGATACCATATGGATATCCTGGCCCCCGTGCCCAAAACCTCCAACAAACCGGTGCCCTCTGTACTAATCCTTCCCGACTACAGAACTCAACTCCTGTGAAAATCCAAGAGAACCCTCCCAAAAACCCCCATAGAATGATAATCCCTGCCTTCGTAAACCTCCTCCCCTCATATTCCTCCTTCACCGCCCTTTCACCTCATTTATTTCCTTACCTCCACATTGATTATCTTATCCGATTATTAATGCTTTATCCTATTATTAATGTCCCTTATCCTTATTTATTAATGCTCCTTATCCTTATTTATTAATGCTCCTTATCCCCTCCGTATACGTAATCCTTTAATTTACCAATTAAATTTATTATCCCTATTAAATTTAATACCCATGTCATTGAATGTAATAGGTAGTTAATTAATTAATTAATTAATCAAAATTAAAACCATTAATTAATTAATAACTACTTAAATAACATCATTATACCAATCTTTGTTTAGTTATTAACCATGTTAAGACAATTAATCACCTAATTAATTTTTACTTAATAATCCCTAAACATATATTCAACTAGGGTTGTTACATACACCCACCCTTCAGGAAACCTCGTCCCGAAGTTAAGGTATCTTATGGTCAAAGGAAAAGAAACATGGTTCACACATTCATAACAATTAACCGATATTAACAGTAAGTAAGTCAAGAAAACTCGTACATACTAGTGTATATGTACAAGAAATGCATGTGTAGCTAGTACATACAAGTCTCATGCATGTACTAATAATCAAAACTATCATAGTTTAGTAATTTATGTATGCATCCAATCCAATCAGCAAGACTAGTCTTTTATAAAAGACAACAAACCAATCAATTGTTTGAAAAATCTTTTAATGACTATTATCCGGTTCAATAATTTTATTTAGACAACTGTGGTTTAGTTACATAATGATGAATATTTATATATACACATTTCTTTTTTTTTTGAAGGGAAAACATTAAACTCCACCACAGACAAATCTCCCTGCCTTCTCAACTATTTCTACTAGTCCTTCCTCCCTAACCTACTTCCATCTCCATTCCTATCCTTCCTCTGCTAGACTATCTTGGAGCGTCAACTATATTGACCTAACTCCAAATAGAACCCGTAAGCAGAAGTGTCGCTATCTCAACCAAGCTTGCAGACATCTGACAGTCATCATCACACGTCTTGGGGAGCGTGAACTAACACTGTCCTCCCATGACTTCAGGTTTTGGAGGATACACAGTGGGAAATGCATCCACCCCTCCTAATCATAACTAGGGTCCACACCCTACAATGGAATATACAGTGGCACCGTGTTGTTGGGGGTGTTGTCATCGTTTATTCGGTTTTGGGCAGTGTCATCACCTGAAATCATGCATTGGTCCACATATCATAGCAATGCATCCAAACCAATATAAATTCCACATACAATATTCATACCATNCCATAACCTGCAGATTAGTCTGTAACACAAACTCATACATTTCTATGCATTATCATCATGTAATTGCATACTATCATCATTTCAATTTGGTATCCCTGTACCAATAATTTAACATCAAAGTTTTCCAGTTAGAAATAGATCTCATAATATCCCATAATTCAATTTTGACACCCATTCATAAGATTATCATTTACTAAAATAGATTGCATCATATCCACATCATCCTAATAGAATTTAAACATTCATTAAATTCACATTCTCACAATATGTCGCATCATATACATCATCATTAATAACATTTAAACATTCATAAACTTTACATTCACATAATAGATCGCATTACATACATCATCATCAATAACATTTAATCATTCACAAAAGTTCATACATTTAAAGTTTAGGTGTATCACTTAATAGTTTCATTGTGACTAGAAAATAAAGTATATAGGCCTCAGGTAATCCTGGCTGTCTAAGTCAAAAGGTGGTGTTTCATACACCCAACCTTCGAGAAACATGTTCTCGAGGTGGTCAAAAAAGTGAGGCATAGTCTCGCCGTAGTGTCTCGGCGTCTTCCCAAGTAGCAGATCCTGGACTATACTTGTCCCACTGGACCTTAACTTGGTCTACCAGACAGTTCCTGAGATGTCGGACTCTATGGTCCAATATGCGTAATGGTTCTACCATGAGGGTTCCCATGTCCGATACCTGCAGTTCCTTCCAATTTAGTTTATGTGATTCATCAGCAACATAATGAAGTAAAACAGATACATGAAATACATTATGAGTTTTATGCAAGTGGGGTGGTAGCATGAGACGATATGCAACGGGTCCAATTTTCTCTTGGATCCTGAATGGTCCTATAAACCGAGGTGACAAGTTTGTCCCCTTCCCGAACCGTATGGTACTCTTATTAGGCCTGATATGAATGAAAACCTGGTCTCCCACTTCATAACTTCAGTCGGTCCTATGTGCATCCGCATAGCTTTTCTGCCTATCCTGTGCTTCCTTTAGTCTCTACCTAATCTGAATCACCTGTTCTTCCATATCCTGAATATATTTTTTCCCAACTGTTACTCGGTCTTCTAGTCTATCCCAACTCAATGACATTCTGCATGGCCTCCCATACAAAGCTTCGTAGGGTGGCATTCCGATGGAGCTATGATAATTGTTATTGTAGGAAAACTCTACCAAAGGTAGGTACTTCTCCCACTAGGTTTGATTATCCATTACATACATCCTAAGCATGTCTTCCATGACTTGATTTACTCTCTCAGTTTGCCCATCTGTTTCAGGATGATAAGCTTTTCTTAAGTTCAACTAAGTACTCAATGTTGACTGTAAACTTGT